>CAUYSK010093181.1:0-61969 GCA_963575035.1 Avahi laniger
GTATTGAAGAATGGTTCCTGATACCGAGTCGACAAAGCAAATGAGCAGAGCAAGCAGATGCAAGCAGGCAAAGTGCCAAAGTTTAGTAAAGCATAATACATTCCAGAGAAGGAACTGTTCAACCCTTGCGAGTGAAGGAGACCCTGAGTTTAACAAGATTTTCCCTTTTATGCTGATTCCCTAATTTTATGTTAAATGGGGGGTGGAATATTCATGGTTTTTCTTGGAAAGAGGTGGTGAGTTCCTGGAACTGGGAACCCTCCCCATTTCTATATTTGGATGGCAATTTCCGGGTGTTGCCATGGTATTTGTAAACTGTCATGGCGCAGGTGGGTGTGATTTTTACTATGTTAATGAGGGCAGGTCACTTGAGGATACTGTCACCTTGCTTGTACGCATGCTCCAATGGCCCTCATTTGTGGCCTTGACCATATGGCTACTTTGTGGCCTTTCTACCTCTTTCTGGTCAGTCAGTCCTTGGAGCCCCCTGTTGTAACCAAACGTCTGTTCAGTCCTTGGAAGCCCCTTGGCATGTCATCCGTTCTTTCTTAGAAGCCCCCTCTGGTCAATTTGTTCCTCCTGTTGTCGACACAGCATCTCCTGCTGCCATCTGTTTCTCAGTGGACCCCCCTAGACAAAGCGTCTGTTCCCCTTCCTCCTTGTCCCAACCTAACACGCTGTGTGGCCTCTCCCATGGCCCGTCTCCTTGAATTAACTTCCTGTGCTGACAGACTCCTTGTGGTTTTCAAAACTCTCTCACACACATATTTTATCTGAACCCCACATTTCCCTGGGGGAGTCAGGTATTGCTGCCGTTTTGCAGATGAGCACCCTGGGGCCCCGAAGGCTTAATGGCTTGCCTGAGGTCCCTTGGCCTCTGAAGGGGAATCCTGGGACTGGAATCCAGGCCCTGTCACTGCACCGCAGGCCTCTCTGCCTGCTTCTCCCGGTGGCACGCACTCACTCGCTCTCTCAGCAGGTCACTTGCAAGAGAATCTTCGTCTCAAGCCTGATTCTGGCAAACCCAACCTAAGACACTTGTGAGGAGTAAGTGGGATTTATGGGTAAAATAGTGCCTGAAGTATGGAAGGCTCTTCAGCAAAGTGAGCTAGTAGGTTACTCTTCCTGCAGGCGCCAGGGCCTGGCTGGAGCAGCCCGGCAGCCTCTGGCTATGACTGTGGTAGCTGCGCTACCCGGGTGGAGCTTCCCGGAACATCCATGTGTGATAATTATGCCCTCAGCAAGAAGGAAAAGAAAAACTTAAAAACCCAGGTGTCCGCAGACAAAGCTGGTCTCATAAACAAGCCACCAAGTGTGACTGATTGGAGGCGCACCAAGGGTCCCAACTTCCTAAACCCACAGCTTGCCCCAAGCCCTCCTCTCCCCCCAGCAGGGTGCCTGAGACGCCCACAGCCAGGGTTGAGTCTCTGGCGTTCTGAGCACGGTTTCAGAGTCAAAGACTCACTTCCACTTTGGGCTCTGCCATGCACAGCAGAAAAGTGTCGCAGTGAAGTTCACGTCCTGCGCAGCGCAGGGCTTGGTGCCAGAGGCTCCAGGCGGTGCCGGGTTGTCTGTTCCCCACCCAGGCCCACACCACACCTAAGTACTTCTGTGCCATGGAAACAGTCAGCTGCAAATTCACAGTGACAGAAAGGACCGTGGCGGTTGCCGGTCTAGGGAAAGTGGGGAGTTAGCGTCTAATGGGTGCAGAGTTTCGCGTTTATAAGATGACAGTGTTCTGGAGATGGAGGGAGGTGATGGTCGCACAGTAACGTGAAGGTAGTAAATGCAAGTGAACCGTTCACTTAAAATGGTTAAGATGGTAAATTTTGATTATGTGTGTTTCACCACAATTAAAAAGGCAAAAAAAGAAAGCACAATCAGCCAGAGACAGGTGGTTTTTCTACCTAAGATTCTTACTGCACTGAAACGGCGGAGCGGGCACGGCCTCCAGGCTCCGGGAGCCCTCGGGCAGCATCTGAAACAGGCACTGGGGTCGCACCCGCCCCTCCCAGAGGGGTGTGGGCTGCCAAGGCTGCAGGGAAGGGGCGAGCAGTGGGGACCGAGGACCAGGCCTGGGCACCCTGGAGGAGCAGGGGCCCTACCACACCTCCCGGGCTTCCAGCTGAAAGGCAGCATCCCAAACAAGAGGGAGGGGATAAAAAGGAGCAGACCCAGGGCTCAGTTTCCTGATTTTCCCCAAGGACTATGAGTGAATTGTCTGTGGGCTAGGCCTGCGCCTGGCTGGGCTCTGACAGTCAGTCGGCAAACAGGCATTCCCAAGCCCACGCCCTGGGATACAAAGAGGAGTGAGAGTTCCTGCCCTGCCCTGGATCCCAGTGGGAAGGCTGACACAGTTCTGTGTTGTGGGAATTGCTGGGGAACCATTATGTGCGGGGGGCAGCAGGGTTATCTGGGAAAGCTTCCCGGAGGAGGGGGTGCCTTCACTGAGCGTTGGAGGAGTGGGGAGCTTCCCAAAAAGAGCATTAGAAGGGAGTCGGGGGTGGGGAGGGGGTGCTCAGGTCAGAAGAGAAATCCATGAAGGCCTCTCACGTTCTCTCTGCCCCCTCCCCTCCTTTCCCCAGAATCCTGCCGACAGCCCTGCGAGCCACTAGGAAGAAAGGGCCCCCTCCCCAAGGCCTTGAAGGTCCACTCAGTTGCCCACTTAAGAATTCACCAAATCTGTAATTACTAAGCCTGACTCTGGAGAAAATGAAAGCTCTCTTGGGGGAAAACAAGTTACTCCTGCAGTGAAGAGCATGTCCTTGGCACCTGCGTGAGCAGAGCCGCTGCGGTGCAGGGCCGGAGAGGGACAAATGGTGGCCGTGACCCACACTGCGCCTGTGCGCCTCTGTTTCTAAGGCGTGTGGTTTCCAGAGAGGCCGGGCACGCCGCCTTGAGGTAAACATGCCCACTCGCACAGCTCGGGAACGGGATTTATCCTCCAAGTGCCGCGCGAAACAGGCTTCCATTACTCAGGTCCGTCACATGTATCTCCCCGAGGGCATTTCGAGTGATGCTCTGGCCAAGTCACCCGAGGAATAGCAATGGACCCTCTGGAGCCTCCCGCCTGGAGCCAGGTCCCTGGCCCCGCTCTGCGCCCGCCCCCGCTGGCCTGGCTTGGTCTGCTCAGTGCTCCTGCGCCGGCTCACTCGCTCTCTGTCTCTCCCGCCTTCCTCCCTCCCCGCCAGCTCCCCCTTCCTAATTCACTGCAGCCACCAAGTTTGATTTCCCCAATATCGAGCTTTACGGCCATGGTAACACAGTCCATCTTCTCGAGCTTAAGGTCCTTTTACATATTATCTCATTGGTCTCTGCGTCATCTCTGTAAGGCGAAGACTTGACACGAATAGTCAAGGGGGTGTTGGTGAGAGCTGTAAAGAGACCAAGTGGGGTTCGGCGCTGGGAGCCCGTGGAACTGATGTCCCAGAGGCTCCATTGAACCTCTCCAACAAGCCTAGAAATGGGTTGTTTTAAAACCAGAAGACGTGCCATGGAATCAGTGTGAAAGAAGGAATCACTCTGCCTAGGGGGTGCTCTCTGAAATGACAATGTGACATTTGTGCTCAGCCCTGAAGGATGGCTGGGATCTTTCTAGGCAGACTCAAGGAAGAACAGGAATGAGCTGGACAGAGAGGCGCCAATGTGCCCTCTTGTCTGGGCTCATGGGGCTGGATCATCCGGAGCCTGATGGGGCAGAGGCCAGAGACAAGGCTGGCCGCCAGGGAGGGGCTTGGACGTCCGTCTGCAGGAGAGAGGGGCCGGGGAGGACAGGGAAGCAAGGTGGAGGGAGCAGAGGCCAGCTTTGCAGGGTCCATGCTAAGAGATGTGCTGGGAGCCACCGCGGCCCTGGATTAGGGCAGGGCCCTGGGAATGGGGACAGATGCCACAGCCTCCATGACTCGTCCACCAAGAGAGGGGCCATGGCTTGTGCTCGATGCTGTGAACACACCAAGGGGCTTAGGACGTGGCCCTGCCCACAGAGAGGTAACCTGGTTGGGGAAATAAGATCCGTAGACAGTGACTCGTTTGAGAGCAAGTCCCTTAGAGGATGCAGCCCTGAGTCCAGCTGAAATAAACTTTAGAGAAAGGAAGGATCTAGTATGGGCAAGACAGGTCCCAGAAGTCACGTGGGAGAGATGCGGGCTGAGCAGAGGTGGGAAGGAAGCATTCTGTAGGTCAAGAGGAGGGTGCTCAGGGGGCCGGAGTGGGGCTGGCGTAGAGGCCGGGAGGAGGGAGAGAGAGCGATGTCTGCCCTCAGCATCACATGTGTCCCCAGATGGCCCCCTGTCCCATCACCCGTCCCCCACTGTCCCACCCTGAACCTCACGTCTCTCTCTATCAGCATTTGGTAGAAAATAATGAAAGTCATTACACATCTCTCTCTTTTACATCAGAAGCCTACTGTGTTCCTTTCCTGGTGCAAGGAAGTGGCTCAGTGGGCATGGGGGGTCCAGGTCCCTCGAGAGGAGGATTTTGTGAGCCCCCGAACCCAAACTTTTGCCTGCCTCATCTTTCCTGCCGGCAGATTCAGGCCCCAGCTTTGTTTCTCACTCCTGGAACCACTAGACAGACACCAGCTGGTCCAGAGACCTCAAAGAGCTTGCAACATATCGGTCCTCAGCAATTAGCTGTTGAATGAATGAATGAATCAGAGCCTGAACTTCCTTTTCTTTCCCCTCTCCTGCCCATCACGGGCAGCTCTCAGGGGTCCTGCTTCCCCTCTAGGGGTGGCAGGTGGTGGGTGCGTGACATTTTCATAGAGAACAAAGGGATGCTGATAACAGCCCCCTCAACTCAGGACTAAAAGGAACAACTCCCTTCCCTGTCGACAA
Organism: Avahi laniger; assembly: GCA_963575035.1. Classification (NCBI taxonomy): domain Eukaryota; kingdom Metazoa; phylum Chordata; class Mammalia; order Primates; family Indriidae; genus Avahi; species Avahi laniger. The sequence continues at coordinate 4,836 of CAUYSK010093181.1, forward strand.
AGTGGGGCGATGAGCCCACACACCTGGGATAGTGGAGACGTCAGATGTGATCAGATAAGTGAACCGCCTGTACATTGAAGGGCACACCCACATTCGAGGGATTTTTACCTCGGTCAATGCCTGGAACAAAGCCCCGATCGTTTTTAGAATTAAAAATTTCTACTGATGAGGCATAAACTGTCCTTTGCTTCAGGGGTCGTGCTGCAGTTGACAGACGCTGTTGTCGCTACTGCCCTGTCTCCAGCCCCGGCCCAGACCACGTGATGAGACCCTACCCTGCCTTTATGTCCCCAGCTTTTGCACAGGCACGTAGGGATGCATCTGAGTGAAGAGCAGCGCTCGACTCTGGCCGAACGCGGTGCCAGGGGCCTCCCTTACATCACCCCCACCTTCCTCAGCAGCCCTGCGGTGCGGAAATTCACGTTTGACAGCTGAGGAGATGCAAGTTCAGAGAGGTCGTTAATAATATTGATGATGATAATATCAGTGATTGTCAGCTCTCGTTGAGCACAGATTTTGTGCCAGGGGCGTCTAAATGGTGTGACGCGTTATCCTGTTTAATCCCCGCAACAATCCTCTGAGGTAGTGCTAATAGAATTCCTTTTTTTTTTTTGAGACAGGGTCCTGCTCTGTCACCCAGGCTGGAGTGCAGTAGCATCATCATGGGTCACTGCAGCCTCAGACTCCTGGGCTCAAACAATCCCCCCGCCTCAGACTTCCAGAGTGCTAGGATTACAGGCGTGAGCCGCCGCGCCGGGCCTAGATGGGGAAACTGAGAAAGAAGTGAGTTCACCAAGTTCACTCAGCGTGTAAACAAATGAAGGGGAGGATGAGTGGGCGCGAGGAAAGCGTGTGTGATCAGCAAAAACAGGAAGTCGCTTCAACCCCCGTCCTGCACAGACCGATCCCTGAAGCAGAGGTCAGTGGCCACAGGTGGGCGTGGGCCCAGCCCCTCCTCCCAATCCATCCAGAAGGAGTCGCTGCGATTGTTCCATGTGTCGCGTCCTCCCACCACGGGCACAACTGCCGTGGCCGTGGCCGCAGCCACTGCCACCGTGGAGCTGCAGCTCTTTAGATGACGAAGGGCTCTGGGCACCGCTCCAGGGGAGGAGAGCTCATTAGTCCACAGCATACAGAGCAGGAGCCCGATCACTCCCAAGGCAGGGAGTCGATGGCTTGTGATAAAGGCTGAGCCGGCCCCAACGCTCCGTCCTTCTGCACCTGCACAGGCGCAGCACAGGGGCTTCTCCTTCCCCCGGGGCCAGAGCCACCGCACACAGTCGGGGATTAAAGGAGTTGCTCCTGAGCCCCCCGCCCCACTGCCGGCCGGACTGCAAGGCGCAGGTCCTGGCCTCACCCTCAGCAGAGTGTGCGGGACAGAAGGCTGGGTTGGCAGTGCAGCCTCTGGGCCTCTTGTCCCTGTTCCATGGACCGATGTTCTGAGAGACTTATTTGGCCTTTCTAAGGTCTCAGGAACCCCATCTGTGGAGGCCACCAGGAAGGGCCCAGGTCTGGAGGAAGACAGTCTAGGCTCCAAACTCAATTTTTCATTTACTGGCTCTGTGACCTTGGCTGCATTTCTTAACCTCTCTGAAAAAAGAAAGAAAAACTAATGTCGTAAGAACCCAGTGAGATGGCATATGTAAAGTGCCCAATGCAATATCACTCAAAACAATGTTTGTTCTGCTCCCTGTCTGTGCAATGGGACTGATCTTGCCTGCCACTTCCACCCCACAGGGACGCGGTGCCGGTGAGCTGAGGGATCCAATATGAAGACGCTCCGTGACCACGATACACGTGGAGCACCGCTCCCCAGCCATCCTCCCGGGGAAAGCACCGCACTGACCTCCAGTGCCCGCTGGCCTTCCCGTGCGCGAATGGCTGAGGGCTCTGCATGGCAATTCCAAAGCAGGGAGGACGGCGAGGTCTCCAACCTCGCACTCCCATCTCTGCTTGACAGCGACGGAGGCACCTCCGGTCCTGGCGAAGCTCAGGAGAGGTGAGAGGCCAGGCCCTGTGCCCTTGCTGGGAACGATGCGGCCCCAGGAAGGCAGCCCAGAGACCAGGCTGTCAGAGCCCAGTCAATCGACCGGGCTGGAGCAGAGAGGAGAAACCTCCCTCAGGGCCACGCACGCAAGGCAGAGACAGCCAGGCTGGGACCCCCGGGGCAGCCCGAGGTGAGAGGCTGCAGGGGCGGCCCAGGGCTCTTGGCAGGTTTCCTGGCAGGAGAGAGACCATTTGGGACAGCATGACAACTCACCCGGGCATCTGGGACCCCCTCCTGCTGCAGTACCTGGGGAACCTGGGGTCCAGGTAGGCTGGTGAACACCGGCAGGCTGCAGGCTCAGAGGTGGTTGCGCAGTCGTGCAGTCTAGGACAGCGCGAGGTGTGAAGACAGGGCCGAGCTGGGAGCTGCCGACCACGACGGAAGATGGCGATGAGCGGCAGGAGGAGGGCTGGTTGCAAAGCACAGAGCAGGAACCAGAAAACCCGGGGCTCGAGGCCAGAATAGGGCCAAGGTCAGACAACTGCCCGCATTTCCCGCTTCTCTCTCCCTGACAGCCTGCACCATGACCTTGGGCAAAGGCACTCACCCTTACCTCTCAGTGCCACTTCCTCATTAAAAGGCCTGAGAAAATAGTAATTATCTGCTTCAGTTTGAGTAAGTCTTTAAATAATTAGCATTTACAGAATGGCTTTGAACTCCTCAGATATGAGCTGCTGTGAAAATATTATTATTGTTTAAAAAAATAATATGTCTCAAATCACAAGCTGTTGCTAAAGGATCTGTTATCCTTGGGCATAGCTGTTTGCAAGCTGATTAATTAGAACTCGATTTTTCAGACTTTAATTTAGATGTTAATAAATTTAATAATGTTATCCATTTATTATACTAGATAAGATCCTTCGGGAATAACTTCTCATTTACAATAGTGACCTGGGAAAGAAGACTCATAAACTGTTTCATAAATGCTTGAGATAGAAAAAGACGAAGATTGCACTATGAATACAGCAATCTTGCGGGCCTCCGAATTATCTGACACACTCCCCAGCCCAAACACCGCTGCTAAGTTGAATTAATATTCGTATAAGAAACATAATGCTTACACACTCTTAATTTCTGTTCAGTTATTCAACCCAACCATACTGACTCTTGCATTTAATTGACTTTGCCTCAATCTTTACCCAAAGGAAACAGGATATAGAAGCAGAGGGAAAATAATTTCAGTTGTGTCTCTCCTCCCTTCCCCTCCCCTGTCCCAGGCTAAGAGGCATCTGGAAGGAAGGAGGCAGCCATCAGCCCCAGGGGCCTTGGACACCTGCAGGGGAGGCAGGGAAGAGACATGTCGCACTCCCATGTGAGGGGGGCACCGTCTCTCTGCATGGAGGAGATGCCTGGGGACTGGGGGTGTTGGAGATTTGGGGAAGGAGAGGGTTTCTGCCGCTTCCAAGAGGGTTAGCCCGCAGCCCACTGTGAACTCCAGCCCAGATCCTCTCCGGGGATGGCTCAGTCTTGGCGCAGCCAGCAACACAGATACACGCTGGAGATTTTACCATGAAGGTGTAATCACTCTCAAGGGGCCAAAATTCACATCTGTCTGGGTTTCTAGGACCCTTTGGAGGGGACATACCTGTCCAGCCTCATAACCTCTGCAGGGAGCCTCAGCCAGTGCTTCCAGCCCCGTGTCTGCCACCCGCCTCTGGCCTCCCGCCTCCTCTCCAGCCTGCTCCAGCCTCCCGCCGCCTGGCCTCGGCTTCCCTTCTCTCCCTCACCCCCACTCCCAGACCCCCACTCCGAGCCTGCAGCCTCTCCTTGGCCAAAGTCTGGTTCCACATTCCAAGTAGACCATAACCCCCCGACCACTAGTAAAGCCGTGCCCATCAGCTCCGGGTGCCAGTGCCACGGTGGGAGGCAGCGGCCAGGAACCACGCGGAACGCGGGCCTCGCAGTCTGGAGGTGTAATCTCCTCTCCGGTCACACCTTCGTGAGGCCACGATTACAGTGGATCATTCTGCGAGCACGGCCCCTGGCATGAGGTGGGCGTTTCGTGGGGGTGCACGGGGGCTGGAGCCACCCACCCCAGACCCCTGCACCGAATGCCTCTCCACAGGAGGGTCGTGAGGTCGGCTCCACCCAGCCACACTCCCTTGGGTCTGGCTTTCCTGGGGAGGAACAAGCAGCACCAACAGGCCAGGATCCAGCTGCATGGAGAGATTTTCCTTTGCAAGTGAGCAGCAGCCTCAGAGCATCTGCTGAGACGAGAGGTGAGAAAATAAATCCCCTTGGACTGAGACACAGGAAAGAGCAGCGGGCGTGTTTTGGAGCAGACAGCTCTGGATCCCGGGCACGTGGGCTTCCCCCAGCTGGGTGTGCAGAGCCTGCTGACTTGTGCCACGGGATGGACCCGATGACACCTGTGTCCTGGGCCTCCCCTCCCTCAGGCCCCCACACGTCACATCGGGGTCTCCGCCCCAGCCTCTGTGTGCACCTGCCCGGTCTCACCTTCAGTCCCATCCCTGACCCCCACGGCAAGCATTCTAAAAGGCAGACCCAACCGTGCCACCCTGCGAGGTCTCCAGTTCCTTCCAGATGAGACGTAAACGCTCCAGTCGTCTCTTGCCTGCCTCTCGCAGTGGGAGCACATGCCCTGGGTGTCTCCGCCCCGAGGAGGAGGAGAGAACATGGAGCAGACCAGGACCCAGCCAACCTGCAGGTCCATGAGTCAGAATAACACTTATCATTTTAGGCCACACCTTGGCAGTCTGTTAGGCAGAATTACTGTGGCAATAGCTGAATGATAAGTGTCTTACAACCCAGAGAATCCATGACTCGATCAACTCCCGCTGAAGTCAGGGAGGATTTTTGTCTCCTGTACACTTTCAGGGCTTCTCTGGAGCCCCCCAAAGCTGGGGTCTCTCACCATCAAATCCCTTGATGGGCACGAAAGCGTCCGCATTCGGGTTGGCTTCTCACTCCTTCCCCAGCCTCTCAGCCAGCAGTGGCTCCTCCAGTCCCTCCCGCTGAGATCTGTCTGCCCCCAGCTCCCCTTGGACAGGACCTGAGATGGAGCTGACCTTCTGTCTTGCATGGCCTGAGGTCCCATATCTTTGACCTGGAAGATCCCCAGAGTGCAGGCCAGTCCAGGGCAGCGGAAACCTGTGGGGGCCTCAGAGCCTGGTCCAGTTCATCCCCCCTCGCATTGAGCTTTCTGGGTGACCTACTGCAGAGCCTTCCATCTTGACCTGAGCTGAAGGCGGATGTACCTCCCATGCCTTGTATTCACTGGGGCTGAGATAAGAAAATAGAATATACTTTTTTTCATCATTACTATTATTATTTTAGAGATGGGGTCTCACTATGTGGCCCAGGCTGGCCTCGAACTCCTGGGCTCAAGTGATTCTCTTACCTCAGCCTCCTGAGTAGCTGGGACTACAGGTGCATGCCGCCACACCCAGCTTATTATTTTAATCAAACAAGATGAAAGGGTGAGATCTTCTCTGGTTGGCTGTATTCCACAAGTGTTGTCGCACATCGATGCCCAGAGGCTAATGCATCCTGACCTTGGGAAGTGGAGAACGGAAGCCCCACGTTTGGAATGTTCCTGGACTCTTTCCTTGGCTGATTTTAATCTGTATGCTTTTCCTGCAATAAACTGTAACCGGCAGTCTAACAGCCTTCAGTGAGTTCTGTGAGGCCTTCTAGCAAACAATTTCGGGAGTTTTGGAGCCTCCCAAACTTGCAATCGGTGTTGGAGTGAGGGCGATCTGGGAGACTGTCCCCTCTAACTTCACAGCTGGCTGACTCTCCCAGGAATCGGCGCTGCTCAAGCTGTTGGAGGGCTGGAGGCAGGAGATTCAGAAGTACCAGCACTAAGCACCACAGAATTTCAGGTTCGCCTCCACAGCAGTGTCTCTGAGATCAGGAAGCTGCTGCTACCGGAGTCTGAAAACTGCAGAAGCCGCCACCAGTGCTTGCAGCTGCCCAGCAACCCTGAGGCGGAAGACAGGCTGGGAAGCAGAGAATGCACTGGAAAAACTCATGGTGGCCAGAGCTCACGCACCTGCTGCCACGCCGGAGGAGAAAGAGTGGCCCAGCCTCCCCTCTGGCCTCCTAATCTAGCTGCAGGGCATCTTGTTGGCAGAATTAAGCCACACCAAACACTCTGCAAGCAAGAGAGTTCACGCCTGCAGGCTGCCGGGCTCCGGGAACAGGAGGGAGGCTCACCAGAAACTCTGAGAGTCGCTGCCCAGTGTTCGGCCACAAGCCTTTGATGCCCTCACTAAGTATGAGGGGGCTGAGACACACACGGCTGGATTTCGGAGAGCACCGTGACAAACTCTGCCAATAGACTTCCTCCCCTTCGGATGATGAAGTATTACCCAGGAATTTCAAGCACAAGCACCATTTAAGATCCCATCCTACCACCAAGGCTACAGTGAACACGTGGACTCGGGAAGGCAGGAACGTGATGTCTGCTTCCCCACGCTGGTCTCTGGGTGCAGCAGACACGGCCACAGAGCCGGGTATTCAGGTGCGAACACGGGGGGCCACCCTTTAGGACACTTATTTCCAACATCCGAAACTACTAGGGAGATCAATTAAAGGATGAATACTCATTTGGTCAAAAGGACGCCTTGTTTACAAAACAGCCCACTCCAGTGGCAGGATTTTCAGATATTTACCACTTGTCAAAACAGAAGAAAGGAACTTCAAAGTGTTAGGAGGTATTGTAGTTTTAATACCAATTATGAATGCAGGGAAAATATCTCAGAAACATTTATGAACTCAAAGGAGAATTATAATTTGTATCACAGACTGTTTCTATGAATGTATCCTTTTTATAAAATAAGGCCCATCTCTGAGTTATGGGTGCAGTAGGGGTTGGTAAATGCTCTCCAGGTGCCCGATGGGTGCACGTCCTGTCTCCCCTGGGTGCTAATCTCCTAACGGGGAAGGTTCTGTCTTCTGTGTGTATCACTTAGGATGCTTTTGGCTGCACATACAGAATATCCCAACGGAAATGGCTTAAACAATAAGAACATTCATTATCTCACACGTCAAGAAGTCTGGAAATAGGAAGTTCTAGGCGTGGCTAATTCTGGGTGATGAAGTCATCAAAGATCTCTTGCCTTCTGCGTTTTCACTCCGCCATCCTCAGTGTCAGGCTGGTCCCCTTGATGTGGCAGGACAGTCACCAGCCTGCCATCCTCATGCAAGGCTTCTTGATCCTTGATCAAGATCAGGCCAGGTGCACACTCCCCAGCTGCAGGGAAGCCAGGGGAGTGAGCAGATGGCGTTTCCAGCCTCCTCTTGTGTGCGGCTCAACCAGAAAGGAGTGCATCTGCCGCAGCGCCATGACTCTGCTGTCTCCTGAATCCCTAGGCCAAGGCTCTGCACACTGTAGGTGCTCAGCAGATGCGAGCTAAGAAATAAAACATCCCAGAGCCAGCAGGGGCTGGAGCTCGCTCAACTCAATGGTATTTCCAACCCTGCTACGGGAGACTCCGCACAGGCACCAAGAAGCAGCCCTGTCTCGCCCGCCTCTGGTCTAGGACGCGGCTGGAGAGGCCGACCCGTGACACCAGTGAAGGAGCCGTTTCCGGGTTGCATCGTTCTCTCGTTCTCACGCCATGCAAGAGACTGACTGGGACAGGCAGTAGAAGCCTGGAGAACCCACAGGAGAAGAGCCACCGCCAGCAGCAAAGCTGTCCCCACAGAGATGAGAGCCTTTGCTAGTCTTGACCTCAGCTCTGGAAATAGAAGGGCCTTGTTCCTGCTCCTGAGGAAATCGAGGACAGTCTTGAGTTAGAACGGATGCTTCACACAGGGCCCTTCAGAGGCGCTAAAACCAAATGGCTTGCAAGAGGAGAGAGCGGTAGTTCAGAGCAAACTGTCAGACCATCGGAGAGTCCCCTCTCCAGCAGGACCTGTGGGCGGGGACACCCTCATTTTCCTCAAGATGTGGATGGGAACTCACCAAAGTGTCACAGCCTCTTCAGCTTGCGACTGTGACAAAGCCTCACTGATCTCAGCGGCCCCCCTCCCTCTTACCAGCATTCTCTCTGTGCACACTCAGCTTCTGCCAGGAAACCAGACAGAAGTTAGAGACTTCACCAGAGACGGTGTCAAGCGTGGAGCTCAGAAACGGACTTTGCCACAGTGAGTCTGAGGTGGACGCCAGGTGCCTCCCAGCGGGCCGCCCACCACGCCAGCCAGAAGAAATGCAAAAGATGCCCGTGTTTGCCTGAGGAAGCCGAAGGCCCAGAGAGAGACGCTAATGAGCCTGCTCCCCACTCCTAATTAGTTGTATAATCTTGGACAAGTGGATAACCACTTTGAATATTGGTTTCTTCGTCTGTAAAATGGAGTTAATGACGTTGACCTCACGAGGATGCTGCAAGCCCCAGATAAGATGAGGCGTGTGGGGGTGGCCCCGCCATCCTCCCTCCTGCCCCACCTCCCCACTCTGCCTTGGGGATCCTGGGGGCAGCAGGGACACTCTCCTCTCTCCCCAACACGACTCCAAGGCTGCCGGCTCGGGGAGGCCAGGTGGGCAGAGGACGCACACCTGTGGGTCCCTGTGCTCGGGAGTGTAGCATCAGCCAGGGGACTGCAGCTGCTCCACAGCCCCTGCTTGCTTGGGGCCCTCTGTTCTTTGCCGTGATAGAAAGGCCAAACCTCAGAGCCTCCGGGAAGATGGCAGCTGCTGCTGGGAGGTCCAGGGTTCATTTCTACTGCCTCTTCCTTCCAGATTCACCCTGGGTCTGCCCTCATGGGGGCTGCTGTGTCTGCCTCCAGCCTCAACCCCACACCAGGAGCAGCTCTGGCCCTTGGGGACCAGGGACTCCACCCCCACCTGCCTCCTGCTCACCCCTGGGAGTGCCTGGACAGGACCCACTGTGGTCCTGGTTCTGTGCTGTCAGTAATTATCTAAATGAGAACAATAGCCCACATGGAACGCCCAGCAGAGTGTCCTCAGAAAAGTCATTGTTTATAGGGATGAACTCTTATGTCCCACAGCTCCTGGACTCCCGGCACAGGTGGGGAGGGTCTTGGGGTGTCCTGAGCACCGTGTCCTGATCAAACACCAGCTACCCTGCTTTCACGGTCCTTCTGTTGTCTGCAAATCTCCCATGTGAATTGGAAATGACTCCTGCAGAGGAAGCTTCCGGCACAAATAGAGATATTCAGAGCCCGTGGGCAGCCCTGGGCTGGCAACCAGGGCTCCTGCTTACAACTTCTTGTGGGACCCGTGCAAGAAGCACTGTGCTTCCAGATCCTCGAGCTTGATGTGTAGATTTGACCTCTCTCATGAGGGACTTGTAAGAAATAACTGAATAGCAATTGTATTTTTAAAGCACTTTGCAAAGTGCCATATAAATAACTCCTCATGTAAGAGATTGTCACATATATAAAATGCTCTAGATGGCAGAAAAAAATTATCGCTTGAGGCAGGGACACACGTATCCATGCCAGGAACGCAGGCCTCTGGGAGTGAGGCACTGCGGTGTACTGAGAATTAAATGTAGCAGACGCTTGTCCCTGCTCTTCATCTCCCCGTCCCACATGCAGACCGCAGGAGATGCGTGTGTGTGTTTTTAAAATCACCACAAAAGAAATCCACCTAAAATATTAAAACAGTCCTGACGTGAGGAATTTATGGTGACATGGATTCTCCCGATTGCTGCCTGCAATGCTCTGAAGAGTGTAAGGGAATGAAACAAAACCATTCCTGTGCAGTCTTGTCTGTGGTTGCCAGTACCTCGCTCACTACATACCTGTAAAGGCTTCTAAAGGGGATTTCTCCTTCCACTAACAGGGTGGTGTTTTCATGAGTCAGATGTCACTTACGAGAGCAGCTCAAGGTCAAACAACACCACACACACACACACACACACATTCCCCTCCATTTCAATAGAAGTGTTGGCATGGCTTTATTTTTAGAGCAAAAAAACATTTTTAGAACTAGAATGTGATTGTGTAAAGCACACAATCTTTGAATGTGGTCACTTTAGTGTTCTATCTCTGAGCTGAAGAATCAAACGGAAAGTTTCGTCCTGGGAATAAACCAAGACTGTTCTAAAATAAGGGCAAAGGCTTTGAAACCCTGATGAGAGAATAGACAGACCCTAACGAAATCTGATCAAAGAGAGAATGAGAAGAAAGTACAAATAAAATATAACCGCAAAGAAATGGAATATAACTACAAACACGGCAGAGATGTGAGCATTGTAAGAAAATGTATGAACAATTTTTTGCCAATAAAATTAAAAAGTGAGATGACCTGAATGATTTCCTAAACAACCTAACTCATTAACTTAGACAGAAATAGAAGGCAAGCTTCTGGGTAAAGACAGTGGATTGAACACATGCATCTAATATTCTTCCCTCCCTAAAGTCCCCTAAAACTACAGTAGAAGATTTTTTTTAGGTTTAAAAAAAAGGAAGTGGAAATCAAGTGAACAAGTGGTAACTACCTTCCTGGCAGTCTTGAGAAGAATGAACTTGGCCACACCCAGGCAGCGTCTCACAGGTACACAAACAGGCTGCCCCGGACACCCTCCTTTGTGAGGACTGCTACCCAAAAGACACTTGAGGGCAGCTTCTCACCATGGATGGGGCTCAGCCCTGTCTGGTGACTCCCGTGAGGAAGCTGGAGTGTCAGCCCTGTGCTCTCTCCAGGTGCTCCTAAAGCCATGAACACCCAGGAGGCAGGGATGACACCACGTTCCCTTCCGTCCTCACTGAGCCATCCTCTAGGAGGGACAAGGCCCTCTGCTTCTGGGCCTCACGCTCCCTGTGCCTTTGCCATATTGCCCCTGCTAAAGGGCAACTTGTACTTCTGCCGGGGTGCCAAAGGAGGGGGAGAGATGTGAGACCAGCACCTTCTTACCCTCCAGCACCAGCATCAAACCCAGTGCCCTGAGGCTCCTTTCCTCCACGCGTACCCTCAGAAAAAATGACACATGCACAAGCCTGCTGGGAAGCACCCATCCCCTCCCAGAAACTCACATCTAGGCCCGGACACCCTTAAATCCCAGCCCTGAGTCCTACAGGTCCCAACGTGAGCCCTGCTACTCACGCAGTCATATTTTTTTAAAATCTTCTATAGGTGTTATGAAATATAAAAAGAGAGATTGTGTCTAACTTGTTTGCATTTACAATGATCGTATTTGATAAATGAGATGTAAATGAGTCCCTCTTCAAGTAATATTGTTTTAAATGTAATAGAATTGACTTCGAAATGTTTTAAATTTTCATTTCAAGCAGCAGAATTCTTCAGCAATCTAGTGTCTCTTAGCTTTTATCAGATGACGAGAAAAGAAGAGAGCAGAAGTCATCAACATTGCCATGACAAAGAAAGTTATTATATTTTTCTGGACTAAGTGCCTTCTAATGTCAAGAAAGTAGACAAAGAAAATGTATTTGTAAAGAATAAAAATATTTCTAACTTCTCGGTATGCGATTTTTGCTTTTAATACTAAGAACAGCTAATGCTCATGGAGTGTCTGTCCTGTGCCTGTCCGTGAGCCAGTGCCGGACAGGCATTAATTCAGCCGATTCTCACAGCAATTCAGGCCGGTGGGAGGCCCTGTGGGCCCACCTCACAGATGAAGAAACAGAGGGCTGGCGAGGTTAAGTAACTCGCCCAAGGACACATGACTAGTATATGGGGATCCCAAGTTTGTCTGACTCACAATCCGAATTTTTAGCCACTGCACATCCTGACTTTTTTCTGGAATTTTGTCTAAATTTTCTCTATTTCTGCTGCCTCTAATTCTTTATTTTTATCAGGCTCAAGAAAATAAATTTCTGCCCAGACTGCGAAAGAATTTTCTTTCCCTTCAGATATTTCTATCCCTTCAGATATTTCTTTTATTTCTTGGGTCAGAGTGCAAACTTCCAGGAGTTGGCTTCTCTGCCAGGTGAGTCAGAGTCCCGAGTGCCTGGGGCCTTGCGCCAAAGGGCGTCATGACTGGGGGCCTGGGGCCACGTGCTTTCCCTGAGATGCTCCTCTAAGACTTTTTGTTTGGCCAAAAGTGATACTGAGAGCACTTGCTGAACCTTGATTAGACTAGACTCTGCCACAGAGAGCCTCTCCCTGCATGACAGCAGGCGGGTCACCCCTTTGCTCAGTCGGTGTCCTGGGCCTCCGGAACACGCTTTCCTCATCCGTTCTGGGCACAGAGACCTCCCAGATATCCGTGCCCCATCGTTACCAAGTGCGCCGCAGGACAAGCTGCGCGGTTGTCAGCACATCCTGAGACCGCCGCAGTCTCCCCCGCACCACCCGCTCTGACCCTCCGCATCACCGGCTCCCCCAAACTCCCCAGCTCCTGACGGCATCCTGGATTCGCCTTTTCCATCTGACCGACCGTGGTGCCCGAGTTCTCAGAAAACCTATTCAGCTCAGACTTCAGCTCCCGCAGACTCCGCTTCCGTAGTTTCTCATGGGCTGCCCTGCAGGGTCCCTCCAGAGCTTCGCAGCCCCTCAGCGCCCACCTGGTGCGGGAAGCGGACAACGCGTCCCATCAGGGAGCCAGGGAAGCAGCATCCCTAGAGTGCTAGACACTTCGCAACTGTCACTCAGTCCTCACAACAACTTGTAATTTGTTTATCCTCCACTCTACTTCAGAAATGGGCTAAGAAGCCTTAGGAGACTACATAAAAGACCAACTTAGCATGAATTAAAAGCAGAAGCAAAAGAAGAAAGAGAAGTAACAGGGCACATAAACCAAAATTAACATGCAAAATGTGCTACATAAATTATTTGCCAAGCGTGGGCTGTCACCTCTTCTCTAATGTCCCCGGCGGCCAATCAGGGAAGGACAGCCGGCGTGGTCCCAGAGGCAGATATTACCATTTCAGGGTTAGGGGTGAAGAAATAGACCAGGTTGGGTGGTTTGGCCAAGGTCACACAGCTGAGGGGTGGCAGATGAGATCTAAATTTAGGCCTGCCCAGATAGAAGACACCTTGTAAGTCTCCCATTAGACTCTCCCGAGCTCCGTCCCAGGTGTCTGCCTAAGGCCAGAGCTTCCTCCTGAATGAGAGGCATCCATCGGCCGCCCCTGACCCTCCTCCGGCCACAGTGGCATTACCTGGAAGATGAGAGAAGAGGACACCTGGCTGCCATGGGCTCGTCTCTCCGGAGACTGTGGAAAGGGGCCGTGCAGGAGGGCAGTGGGCTGCCCCGCTGCTCTGCCCTCCTAAGCTGCGGAAGCGCGAGCTCCCAGGGCCAGCGACAAGGAGGAAGGGGAAGCCCCTCGAGTCGCCCTCACCTCTGCGTGAGGACCCTGCTCCCCGCCTCACCCCTGAGGCTGCGCACAAGCAATAGGTTTGTCATCGGGGAGATAACATTACCCTCATCATTACCATTTTACTAAGTAAGTCATTTTAAATTAATTGCATTGCACTCTGGAAAGAATTAGCTCAGGTTGACTCTTCCATTGTTGCTGATTATCGCTTTGGCAGAATTCATTAGTCCTGTAGATAAACCAGAGTGTGTGTGTGTGTGTGTGTACAGGCACACGCGCACACATGCGTACTGGTGTAGCCAGGTTCGCCCTCCCTGATGCATATGTCGGGGAGCCCGTGTGCATCCGGGACAGCTCTAGTCTGTGGCTGGGCGGCGTGGCTGTGGGCCCACCAGTGACCTCTCACAGGGCCGTGGCTCCACGACTCCGCTCATGAGCCTTGAGGGTTCCATCAGGCTGTGAACAGCCTCATCACTGGGTAGCTTTGTCCTGTGACCCTTCTTGCATTCCAGGGGGAAATTGTGCAAATGCTCATGTCAGCAGCTCTCCTCTCAATCTGAGAGCCGCGGAGAACAGCTGGAGACCACGCTCGAGGCAGGGAGAGAGGAGGCATGCTTCTTGGGCACCTGGCCTCCACCTCCGCAAGCCTCTATCCCTCCATGGTCAGCAGGACTCATGGTACCCACCTCCCAGGACCGTTGTGAGCACTCATTTGCAGTACTGACAACTAAATGTTGGTGGACTGTTTATCGTGTGCTGGACACCATTCTGGACACATGGACCAACTCATTTAATCCTGATCACAACTCGACGAGGTAGGAACAGTAATTATTCCCATTTCACATGAGAAAACATAAGAGACAGAAAAGTCAGAAATAGCCTGCTGGCCCATGGCCACAGAGCCAGCCAGAGGCAGGTGTGGACTCTGAAGCTAAATGGTCACCTCCACCACCTCGGCCCTCAGCTGCTACCGAGAGTTCCATACTTCTCAGGAAGGATACATCTCTTTAAATTATTTTACAGAGTTTGGGTTCTTTTCCATTGACAGATGGTGTAACAGAGGTAAAGGTCTGAAAAGGGCAACAAAATGTTTTATGAGTTTCTCTTCAAAACCCCCCACCCTTTTTGGGAATTTAAACCTGCATTCCTGCCTGAGGCCAGTAAGCAAAGGGCAGAAAAATGTCCTTTACTGTGTGTTTCTAGTACCTTAAACCACAGGAGATGGCTCAACAGAATTGTCCAGACAGGGTCATGAAAGCATCATCACTGGAGATAAGGTCACTGAAACCACCAATTATAGTTAAACAACAACAGCCCGAAGCCACAGCATGTGACACTGGTCACATAGACCCAAGTTCAACGGTGGAAAAGCTCCCTGTATTTCTGCTTAAAGACCAGGTGGTGGTCTTTTGAGATGCTAGTCTATTGCCCTCCTCATTTGCCAGCAAATTAATAAACTTCTCTTTCCTTTTCCTCAAACCATTTGTCCTCATTCTTTGCTCTCACTGATTTGGCCTCAGGGACAAGTACTGAACTTTTGGTAACACTGGATCTCAAGCCATTTTTCCAGATTCTTTTTCAGTTTCATTGCTGTGTTTTAGTTACCCAGGATAAAACTTGGCATTGACTAAAATCACCAAGTGTGCTGCTATGGTTTGAATGTGTCCTCCAAATTTCATATGTCGATGGAAAATAACCCAAACCCTGTAAAATAATTTAAGGAGATTTGTTCTGAGCCAAGTTTGAGGACCATGGCCTGGAGCCACGCCCGAGAAACCTTGAGCAACCTTGAGCAAATGGACCTGCCCTGGCTGGTTTACAGTTTGGTTTTATACATTTCAGGGAGACAGTAATTACATATAACGTCATAAGTCAATCCATGGAAGGCGTACATTGGTTTGGCCCCCGAAAAACTGGGACATCTCAAAGGGTGGGGGGAGGGCAGGATTACAGGTTGTAGTAGGTTTAAAGATTCTTTGATTTGTAATTGGCTAAAGAAATGAAGCTTTGTCTAAAGGCTTGGAATGTTTCAAGTTAAGATAAGGAAGTCTCTTATTCAGAGACAAGCCACCCAGACTCAAGTGATCTGTTAAATAAACTGACGAGCCGCAGGTGTGGCTCAAGCTTTGTCTTGTGTAGCCTTAGGCCTGTTAATAAGTTACAAAGCACATCTCCAAGAAGGGAGGGTGCATGATGAGGCATGTCTGACCTCCCTTCTCATGGCCAGCAACTCAGCTTTAGGGTATTTCTGGGGTCCCCTTGGCAGAGAGGGGGTTCATTCAGTTAGCTGGCGGAGCTTAAGATTTGATTTTAGTTCACACATGTGTTGGAAAATTAATGCAACGGTGTTGAGAGGCGGGGCCTAATGGGAGGTGATTAGGCAGAGCCCTCATGGTGCTCAAAAATCTGTGCTGAACGACTGGCTCTCCAGCCTGTGGGCTGCGGCCACCGTCTGAATTGTCTGCGGCGCTGCGTTGCCACCCGGCTCTGTCAGGCTCTGCCGACAGGGGGCGCGAGCCGCAGCTGAATCCACTTTGCAGTTTTCCTGCATGTGCAGAACCAGCCTCCCCATGACACCAGCTCCTCCAGGTCCGAGGTTCAGCTCAATAGAGTCTCTTTTCCAAGTTCTTAAGTTTTAATAATTTCAACCTCATCCCTTCGTTCACTTGTCCCACAGGTAGTTGCAACCTCCCTGATGCATTGAGGTACTCTTTGTATGTATTCAGTTACTAGTTATAACTTTATGCCTAGTTAACCATTTGTTACATTAAATTCCTTCTGTTCAAATAACTGGTGCAGTGTCCATCATCCGATGGACATGGCAAATACCACCCACCACTCAGGATAACCACCTGTCGCCTACGGCCTTGCTACCTGGCCTTCCACCTGCAACCCAGATGCAGAGGGTGGGCGAGGGCTCCCTGGCGCTCACCATCTGGGTAGAATAGAGGCACCTCCTGTCCCACACTCTTCCTCTGTCCCACATAGCCTTTCCTGAACACCAGATGGAGCTCATGTTTCCCTGTGCCCTCGCGAATCCCTGTGCCTGGTGCCACCACTGCTCCTACCGTCTCATTCTGAAGCCACTTGTTTGACACCTGTCTCCCTCTCCAGACTGTGGTGACACACCCAGAGGCAGGGGTCATATCTTATTCATATGTGTAGCCCTACTGCCTTGCATGCTTCCCTGCGCATAGTATGTGCTCAGTAATGTTCAGTAAGCCTAATAAATGTTCAATCATCCGGATACTCCAACATGATATGAAGGCCATTCATTTTAATGTGCTGTCCAACCCGGTATAAATACAAAAAAAAAATCCACGTGGCAGTAAAAACAAAACAAAAAAAAAAAGAGAGAAATGAGAGTCTGTTTTAATCACCACAATGCAAAACGGAACTTTCAGATGAAAAATGTGACCAGTCCCCAGTGAGTCTCTCTGCTCATCATGTCGGGCCGTCATTAGTTTCTCCGAGTCTGCATGTTATTACTGACATCTGCGTGCTGGCGTCTGCACGGTCGTCAGGGTTCTGAGCGAGCCTTTCCTCTCTGAGCCCAGAGCTGGCTGCGCGGCTCTTAGAAGCACTGCTGAGGCCCCAGCCAGCCAGCCCCATTGCCGGGACCAGAGGGTCTTATAAGCCAGGCTTTTCTTCTCAGTCTCCATCTGTCCCTCTCTCTCTCTTCCTCTCTTTCCTTCCCTCTCATCTTCTCCCTCTTGCCCTCCCCTCCTCGTCACCCTTCTCTCACGTCTGGCAGTTCTCCTATTGGAATCACTTGTGCAACAGATAACGACCCTGTCATAGCTGCTAGTGCACCCCCCTGTGTAATTAGGAAGTGCACTGTTGTGTAATTCAGAATTAACTAGTAGTAAACGTCTCGAGAATGCAGGTGGAAGTGGGAGCCAACTGCGCTCCTCAGCCGTGCATCTGGGTTGCTTTCCAGCTCCAGAGGAACATCCCCAGGCCCACCCGGGGGCCTTCTCCATAAAGGACACTACCCAGGCCTCTGCTTCTGCGGATGGGCACTCTCTTCTTCACCCTCGGTGGTGAAGATATGGCTGCCAAGGCCACACCTGGCTGCATATCAAGGTGCTTTGACCCACTGCTGGGCAGCCACCGCCCAAGTTGTTTCTCAGCTGCCCATAGAGACCTCGGGGTCCTTCCAGCCCAGGGACTGAATGGAGTAGATGTTACCAAGCAACCTGAACCTCAGGAGCCCAAGGATCTTGCCCTATCTGGGGAGTAGCCTGAAATGATTTCTCTCTGATGTACAAAGGAGACGTACCATATCGCTTAACACAGGCAGGATCGTGGAACAGAAGACAGCAAAAGCAAGGAACACGGCTGCTTCCTGCCGCAGCTGTCCCATGGGCTGCAGTGATGGCCACAAAGGCGTGGCGAAGGTCAGAGACCTCCGGAAGAGCTCGGGCTCTGTCTTTTCGTCTCCTCTTGCCTTCTCTCAATACCTTCCCCTCTCAGTTACCAGAGCCTCACATGATGCCTAGAGTGGAGGTGATACTTAATAAATGTCTTCTGAATGAATGAATGAAGTTCTATTTGTTAAATTCCTACCTGTCCTCCACGAAGCCCACTCTGTTTCCTGAGGCCGTATTAACCTCTCTCCTCCTGGCTGGCCTGACTCGCTGGACCTGTCCTAGTGCATTCACGTCACGCTGTTTCAGATTATTATCATGCACATATGGGCCCGTCTCCCCCATTCGACAACAAGCTTCTCGGATGCAAGAATGAGCCAAAGATGTCTCATTCATCTCTGAATCCCCTCCCTGCAACTCCCAGGGCAAGTGCTGAGCCTGGTGTGTAGTTGGTGCTTAAGAAATGTTCATTGATCGAATTAGTGAGCAGAATTGGACAGTGACTCCACCCCCGAGAGCCCACCCACTCCCCTTGGGATGGATGGTGGAGGTTCCATTCCAGGCACCCAGGAGGAACCAACAGGCCAGACAGGAGCATCCCACGCCCACTGGGCAAATCCACTGCACATCCACTCGTTAGTACCCATGACGTTCTGGAACAGACCCCAGCAAGCCCTTCCAGAGCACAGGCAGGATAATTTTGACTGCAGGATGATTTTGGCTTGAATTTCACCACCAGATCACGTCTCTCATCTCCTAATCCTCCCTTCCTTGTTGAACTAAATTCAATCCAACGAGCCTAAATTGAAGGCTTATAATATGCAGAACCACAGAACCTCCTAAAATCCCAGTGAGTTCCCATCTACCTTCCTCTGTTTTTACTAACAGAGCCATTCCCTTAGCGGAAACTCAGAAACGCACTTTGGCAGAGCCCCTCCCCTGGGCCTGGGGTCTTCAGAGCCTCAGACAGGCCAGGACGGGCACAGCCCTTCCCCTACTGGCCAAAAGGAGCCCTTGGTAACACAGCCCTGAGAGGCTTGCTGGACCTCAGGGTCCTCCGTCTCAGTCTTGACATTGATCAGGACCAAAGGGAAGGCCAGCACACATGGGTCAATGCATATAAAGGAGCCCCAGCCTCCGCCTCTAACAATAACTGCAGAAACCGTAACAGTCCCTGATATTTATGCAGGTCTCCTGGGGAAGGGGCGCTTTCTCTGTGCTTTCATGCGGTGGCTCATTGATCCTTGCAGCAATCCCACAAACTACGTACCTATTATTATCTCCTTTTACAAATAAGGATGCTGAGGCACAGGGAAACTGATAGCAAGATGACAGTCTAGGAAATCTATGGAAATCTGTTTGAAGGTGGAGGGGAGTGGTGATTAATGTCTAAACAGTGAATGAATGGATGAATGAATGAATGAATGAACTTCCAGCCCTTGGGGTCCCTCTGGAGAGGTCTGAGTGCCACCTTTGTCTCACCTTTTCCCCTTTCCATCAAATGAGCTGCTTCTTGAATAAGCAGAGTAAGTCACCAGGGTCTCCAGCTTCCCTCGCACTGTGGTCAGCAGGTGGCCAAAGCTGTGTGCTCTCCGGTCTCAAGGGACGACTGTGAAGAGGCAGCCCGAGGAGAACTAGGAGCGATTCAGAGGAAGGAGATGCTCCCAGCAGGGACTTGTTCCCACACCCTGGCAGGGGCTCCCAGCCCAGGCAGGCCCGCAGCCAATGGGTGGGCCCAGAAACAAGAGATGCCACCTCCAAGGATGGGCAGGCTTGGACAGCAGCCACGGTGGAGTGAAAATTAGACACCCTTTTCCCATTTTCCTGTCCCTGTAACCACTCTGTGTGGCCTTGGGGAGAGGGAGGAAGCGGAGTAGAATAGAAGCCCTGCGTGAGATTTAATGAGGCTGAGAAACATGCGGGGCAGATTCATGTCGCCAGCATTCTTTTTTAGAAGGCCAATTATTCGTTAGTCATTCAATGGCGTGGAGAAAAAAGGAAGATTGCTCTAGATTAAAAGGCGCAAGGTGAAGACCTTGTCTGAATCCTCGTTCAAACAAACCAACTGTAAAAAATACATTTCGAAGTCAATCAAGGAAATTTGAATACAGATTTGCTATTAGATGTGATTAAAAGAATTATTGTTAATTTTATTAGGTTGGATAATAGTGCCGTAGCTGTGTAATAAAATCTCCTTTCATAAAGATGCATAATATAGGCTAAAATGTCATGAAATCTGTGATTTACTTCAGCAAAATGTTCCTCGGCAAAATTCTTCAGCAAAAAATGATAAAATAGAAAAATCTAATCGATAATACGGGGGGTTTCGATGTACTGTTATTTTACTTTTAATTTATATTAGGTTTATATAAATATGTAAATAAATATATAAATGCATGTATAATTTAATAAGTAAATAATAAACAAAATAATTTATATAGAAATAAATTTATTAAATATAAATATATAAATATAAGAATACAAATATGATATAAATGCTATCAAGAAGAAAAGTGTCAGTAGATGACTGTTAATTAAAGGATCTCCCCCATCCCTCAGCCCCTGGGCTCTGCCCCAGCTCATAACACGGAAGTGGGGGCTGCAGCACCAGCCTTCAGGAGACCTCGAGTAACTTCGAGGCCGGAACAGGTTCTGCCTCATCTCCAACCCCCACAAGGTCCTACACCCAACCGGTGAACCAAGCACACAGGCCTGCCGAAGTTGTGAGGAACCAACATATGTCTTCGTATCTTGAAAACTCCAAATTATAACCCTTTGCCGCATTAGTAGGCCCTCCTTCTCCACACAGCTGCCACTGTAGGTGGCTACTGTGATCCTTCCCAAAGCTCAAGGCCAAACGAGAGGAGGCTCAGACGTGGCAGGTTGCACATCACACAGGACCTGAGGCGGAGGATATGCGGGGTGCTTCTCTCCACCCTTGTCTGGCTGCTGCAACAAAATACTATGAACTAGGTGGCTTGTAAACAACAGACATTGATTTCTCACAGCTTTGGAGGTTGAGAAGTCTAAGATCAAGGCCAGCAGATTTGGTGTCCATGAGGCCCACTTCCTGGTTCATAGATGGCATCTTCTCCCTGTGTCCTCATATGGCAGGAGGGACTTTTACAAGGGCACTGATCCCATTCCTGAGGGCTCTGCCCTCATGACCTACTCACTTCCCAAAGGCCCCACTTCCCAATACCCTCACGTTGGGGGTTAGGGTCTAACGTGAATTGGGTGGGCACAAACATTCAGTCTATAGCACTTGTTCTACCACATGATGACCTCCGAAGTCACACCACCAACATCATGGGACTAACGAGTAAAGAAAAGGTAGCAGATAAGTTCCCTTCAAGTGGATCTTTTCTGAAGTGCAGAGGTCCATGAGCATCTTGGTTATTCATTGTCAGTGATGTGAACTCTTATAGTCAGCCAAGCCCGTATGTAAATCAAAGAAAAGGGTTGCCACTGATTGGAGACTGAAGTCCCCCGTGGGAGGAGAGCAGAGAAGCAGTGGGCTGGGGCGTGGCGGGACAGCCATGTCCTGGAGCCAGAGCTAGAAGCAATTACGGGGGTTGAGGTTCACAGGGAACTGGAGCATCCAACGCTGCAAAGAGGCTGGACATCTGAGAAGCTAGCAGACCGTACTTGCCCCAGCTCAGAACAGCTGTCACGGAGAGGAGCCAGCCACGGAGCCAGAGCAAGACCACCCAGGAGGGCAGGGAGCCCTCTGCCAGTTGTGACTGTGCATAATTACACAAAGCCCGCCTGGGCGGTGGGTGTGAGCAGAGAGCTAATTCATGGTTCTCAGTAGGAAAAGGGGACTTTCTGAAGACGGTCTTGTTGCTGTGGGATGACCCGGAAATTTGGTATTCCAATATCCCCAAATGCCTCTCACCTAAATGTCAGCTTCCGCATTCCAGACAATCCCCGATGAGTCTGGGGATTGCGTGGTGTCCTGTGTTTCCCCAAATTTACTAATGAGGAAAGAAATGGTACCTTTAAGAGGCAAATTGAATTGGCACTAAGGGTTAGGGAGGCCTGGGGTGCGACAGAGGAAGAGTAACCAGAGCCCAGGGGGCCTTAACCCCCTCCCCAGCCGCTTGTCCTTAGGAAGGCGGGGGATCCGCGTGCTCCCTGGGCTTCTCTGCCCGCCCGAAGCCCTGCTGACACAGGCGTCAGCCCAGGTGCAGCCACAGCTTCCTCTGCTCCCGCATGGAGAGGGTGGGAGCAGCTGGGGAGGAGCCTTTCCACAGCGGACCCTGCAGGGCCACATCTCCCAGAGCTCCCTAGCCCTTCAGCCCACTCCTGATGACAGAGACCCGGCTTTGGTGATCTGCATGTCAACAGCGGTGTCCACTGGAGCTTTTGCTGCCATAGGCTGCAGTGCTATCCGTGAGGGGCCAGAGCAAACCCACCCCCTCTGCTGGAAAAACAAGGGGGCACCTGCTCCCTGCGCCTCCCCATCTGCAAAGGGCAAGACAGCGTCCTCATCCATCCAGTGCCTACTTGGTGCCAGGCTCTGTTCCAGGCTCTAGGGGAACAATGAAAAGCCCATCTCTGCATCTGCGGACCGCCCGTCTGGAACGAGTCAGCAAGTTAATCAGGCGTGGTGCGGGCTCTGATGGGGGACGTGCAGGATGCTGCAGCCGTGGGTTCCGGGAGGAATCCTCCTGGGACAGGCCATACCCTGGGGCAGGGAAGAGCCACGCCTAAAGGCAGCATCTGCCTCCGCCTAATCTGGAGGGGAAGAGAAGGGAGCGCACGGCCAACTCTCGGGTGTTTGAGAAGAAAATCACAGTGTTGGGATCTTTCACCTGCTTCACGAGCCATATGGGCAAGGAGTCTCCAGGACAGTGCTTACCAAAGCCCTGAGGCCCCCAAAGCAAATGACATTTTGTCATGAGACTGTATTTTTTTTGATTACCAAACTGTTCCCTAAAGTAGTGGAAGCCTGTGGAGCTTCAAAATATAACGACTTGTTGCAAGTTGATTATAACGTAGCACTTTATACTTAGGGGAGAACTGGTCTGTAGTGCTCTACAATGGGGTACAGTGGAGAATGGGGTCCGGTGGGGAATGAGGTAGGGAGGAGACTTGTACCTGGTCAATGTGTCAAGGAGCACGAGAACACCAGCTGGGCCACAGAGCAGGCAGGGCGGTCTCTCAGGCAGCCGGAGGGCGGGGGGCCTGCGCCTGCTCAGTCCTGCTCATGGAAGCTCTGTCCTCCCCCACCCTCATAGCCCCAAACCAGATGAGGAAGGACCCCTTTTCTTCTGGGGCCCACAGATATAAAACAAATAGACCTCGGTCTCCACCGTCAGATTAACCGAGCCCTCCCTGCAGGGGTGTGATGGCAGAGCTTTCACCTCCCCCTCATCCCCACGGGGTCTTGGGAGACTCGAAGGTGCATTGTAGCCACCTGGTGCCTGCCGTACTTGGCAGTCTTATTCCTACAGGGAACGTCCATCTGGATCTACTCCCAGAAGGAGAGAATTAATCCTTGATCAGACTACTCCAGGGCCAAGGCACATGCATGTACGTGTGTGTGTGGTGCGTGTGTGCGCGTTCTCCTTTATACTTCACGTCCAAAGTCCGCACAGAAGAGCCAGCCCTATCCCACCTCCCGCCTAGGACCCTGTGGCTGTGGCATCTATTTTCTTTCCATCAGCAAAGAGCCCTGTGTTCAGCTGTGAGCAAAACTACTCAGAATTGCAGGTCGCTCTAGCTATTTGTCAGGCGCGAAGTCCCGTCAGCACAGGACAGCACCTTCCCCTGTCTGCAGGAGAGGAGGGAGCCCTGTTCCCCAGGGCCCCGTCCCGGCACCCTTCCTCGGCTCCCTTCCCGAAGGCGGCCCCCAAAGGTCCACAGCAGGCACGTCGCCACGAAATTAACCCACATTTTCTATCTTCCAGCAGGTTGGGGTTGCGTCACTTCCCGAGAACGTCTTCTTTGAGAAAGCACAGGCAGCCCAGGGCACAGTCCAGACAACACATCACTGCAGAACCCATTCAGGCCCAAGCTTTAATGGATCACTTCCCCTCCCCTGGGCCTGGGTCGACGTACACAGCTCATAGGTCAGTACTGCTGAAGGAGACCCTGGGCTCCCAGCCTGCTCTGCTGGGACAGGCCAGGATCCCAAGGCACAAGGAGAGGCGAGGAAGACACGAATAACCAGTGAATGAACACCACTTGAGGATAAATCTTCACAAAGTTGTAAAAAGGGGGAGGAAAGAGGCAGGCGGGGAGGCAGAGAGTGTCACCGACGTCCAAAACGGGGGGTCAGACCAACACGCAGCACAGCCACTGCAAAGAAGAGAGATGGGCTGAGCCGCAGCTTCGCAGGGAGCCCGTGCGCTTTCCCCACCAGCGCTTCCCCAGCCTGGGCCCCTGGGACATCTGCAGCCTTCCTGCTGTGCCGTCTGGCCAGCGAAGCCTCTGCCGTACAGGGCTGCAGCCCACACTACGGTTTTTCCCTTGTATGCTTGTACGTAGTAAAAGCGCTCATTTATTTTGTGTCTTCATTCTACCTTGCTGCAATTTCATTTTTTGTTTCCTATGCCCTTCCGTATGTCAATCTAAGACAGCTGGTCCCAGAAGTCACACACGTTAAATGGTGCCCACCACCCCCAACTCCATCCAATTACAAAGGCTTGCATCTCCAAAATTACTTGAAATGTAGCTGTAGCCTTATCTTTAAGATGACAACAAATAAAAATGCTTGGAAAACTGTGTAAGAAAGGATCACATTCCTCCCTCAATGCTTGGCGCAGAACACGGGGGGAATTCACGTGGAAATAAGGCAGTCAGTAGGTATAAACACCATCCAGCACCTACTCCACTCAAAAAATTTCAAAGTACCATCAGCAGCAGTTCATCAAACCTCAGGCCATTTACCTCAGCCAGAGAGAGCTGGATGATGCCATCCTGGTCCTTGTCCAGGAGCCCGAACAGTTCTGAAATGCCGGAGAAGGGGTGGAATCAGACAGGGCTGTTTCTAGACTTGGGAGCAGTCAAGAGAGCCACCTCTGTCCGCCCCGTCCCCAGCGGGGGGCTGCCCTTTCCCCGACACAACCTGCCCCTCCAGCCCCCACCTAGCCTCAAGGACCTCGAAAACTCAATCTAGACCCAGAGCCCAGGATGAACGCTTTTGGCAGCAGACGTGCCCCTGGCCAGAAGGACAATCCCAGTTGTCAGCAGCAACGGTCCCTCTGGCATCTCCACCCTCTGAAGCTTTGTGCAGACACTTGCAATACTTTACCAGGGCGGGACTGTGGAACCGCCGCTGTCGCCCTGCCTGTGAGGACTCCAGTCCCTCCGTTGTACCCATTGTAACTCATCACCCACCAGCCCTCAGGGGACGGAAACCCCCTCCCTCAATAAGATATCTGATCCCAGGCCCAAGGTGGCAGGAGAACACATGCCTTCCAGAGGGGGCCCGATGCTCTCACTGGAAGGTGACATACGCTGTCAATATGACCGCTATGCCAGCATAAATACGAGTAGACACTAAAGCCACCTAAGGCCCACCACTGGGACTCACGCGTCTCAGCCCCGTGACTGCACGTAGCAGACGCACGATAATCTGGAGGGCGGCTTTTTAGGTTTCCAAGAAAAGGCAGCCTCAGACCTTGGGTCTGGGTACCTGGGACTTCTTCAACCCCTGCAGTTTCTGCTTCCCCGCGCCTCAGGGTGTCTACCGTAAGAAGCCCCATCTGCGGTTTCTTGGACCCCTGGCCTCCCGAAGGCAACGCCTGGTTCTGCCTCAGGGCCCTGCCCCTGCCACTTGCTGCAGCCCGGGAGCCATGGGGTGCAGTTAGAGGAGAGAGGGACTCACTAAAGAGGGTCTCCAGGCGGATCATGCAAGCCACAAAGCTGTCAAAGTCGATGCCGAGTTTGCTGCACGCGTACCGCACGGCGATGGTCTGCTGCACCTGGTTGTTGAGGGCGAAGCCTGAGGGCAGAGGGGACGGGTCACAGGGGCAGCGGAGGACTCAGCACTGCCTCTGATAAAAATCCAAGGAGCTGACATCGTAGGGGCCCCTCTGCGGTTCTGTATAAATCTACAAACCAGGCCTGACTCTGCCTTCTCCAGGGGTCCCAGAGGCGTCCTGACATCCGTCCGCCTCCCCTTACACACTCCCCACCCCTGGCCCAACACTCGCTCCAGCGCTAGCTCAGCCGCGAGTCACGTTGGCCACAGCAAGGGAAAACAGAAGGGACGTGGATGGTCTGCTGGCCGGTCCCCTGCCCATCTCCTTCACAGCCCCGCCCTCTGTAATTGCCTCCATCTTCCCAGTAACAGGCAGAGCTCCTGAAAAAATTCTGAAGTGTTATGCTATATAGAATCCAGGAACATTCCCTGCTTCCTGGAGAGGGGAGGCACTCAACAAAGCTGTGTCACCACACTGCTGTGCAACCTAAGATAACCACCAACAATGTTCATTAGCAGTCATCATAATGACAATGAAGAATTTAAATGGCACATCTGGGTCCCAAGACCTTGTCTACGGGATGTGTCCTCACCTGCCTTCTTGAGGGCTGTCCTCATCTCATGGGCATCGATGGTGCCCAAGTGGTTATAATCCGTTTCCTGATAGATCTCCTAAAGCGGGAGAGAAGCTCTAGGTAGAAAACAACATTCATGCCCCCTGCCCCCTGCAAGAACCACCCTGCCGCTCCTTGGAAGGGAGGGGTGCATTCAAGATGAGACCCCACGGACTCCTCCCAAGAAGGTTTCAGACAAGGACAATAGCCCGGCCGGCGCCGGCCCCTTTGCCATCTGAATGGCAGGACTCTCAGCGCAGGGGCTGGCAGGAGAGTTTCTCGTGCTTTCTTGTTCCTTGCTGAACAATGTGCCTGGACTTCGTGGTTTGGGCCCTGATTAAGGATCCGGTCAGATCAGAATCCATAATAGACCGGGGCTGAGTGTCAGGGAGGGTTAGGGCACAGGAGAGGGGCCAGAGCCCAGAGGATGCCCGGAGAACGAGGAGAGTTACCAGGTACTTCCGAATCTTCAGCCAGAGCGTCTTGAATTCCGCCGGCCCCAGGGTGCCCGTTCCAGTGCTCTAGCACGTTAAAGGCCAACATGATCAAGCCCAAATGCCACATGTCTTGTGGATTTCTCTCTCGTGACCTTGCATGTGTGCCTTAAGGCGTCAGTGAACCTTCCGTGTCTTCGGCAAGCAGAGCAGCAGGGGGGACAGTGGGAAACAGGTTCAGATGAAGACTAAAAAGCCAAATGCTCGCCAAGCCCCTCACCCGAGGCCAGGCGCAGAGCTGGGAACGAAGGGCAAGTCGGGGCCCACAGGCCCCCCAGCAGCAGCATCAACTAGCATCTCACGCCCTGATCGTCCTGGGTCATTTACAGGGCTGAGCTACACGATCTGTAAATTCGCTTCCAGACCTACATGTCTGTGACCAGCCGTTCAGATATTAGAGTTGTTGGAATGTAAAACTGTCATCAGAAAAGTCCTCGGGAGGCGAGGGATTGGGATTCTCAGGCACACAGTCTGTTCACAGGTCACTACGCAACCAAAACGGGCACGGGGTTATGTGGAATTTTCTGTGGCCGACTTACTCCGTGACTATTTTTTGAGCGCTGCACCAGTCAGTGGGGATTTGGTTTTGAACTTATTTTACCCTCATGAAGTTAAGTCTCTTTGAAACTCTACCCTTTACTCACCAATCACAACTAATCAATAAACATCAGTATGTTACAGCGCTGATGTTAAAATTCTGAAAGAGACCATCACTGCCACCTTCTTTAACCAGCCACACAAAAAATCTGATTTACACCCAAGAGTGTAAACCTCACCCTTTAAGAGAGTCTGTATTCTTGTATCTGTAAGCCACACTGAGTGCCGAACGCACCACAGCCTTCAAACCCTTGCGAATAATCTCCCCAGCACGTCTCAGAAGAGCAGTGTGCAAAGGAAGCTAACACTCCAGGCCCAGGCACTTTCTATACTTGTATCCCATTTCATTCTCATGACAGCCGCACGAGCTAGATATTGTTAACCCATCTTCCAGGAGAAGAAACTGAGGTTCAGAGTATTTGTTAACTTTCCCGAATTTATACACCTAAATAAGCGATGGAGCCAGGATTTGGACCCCTGCCTATTCCAGAGCCTTGTCCCCGAATACCAGTGTCCTCGATTGCAGGCGTAACTGCCTGCAGAGACCACTCCTATTGAGGCAGGATCTCCAGGGGGAGACTCTGCAGTTTTAAATTGGATTTTAAAACCCTATGAGTGATAAAGTCTTGGTCATGTTATAGCACTTGAAACCGCATGCTCAGTGGAAGAAGCCAATCTCAAAGGACCACATATTGTATGATTTCATTTATGTGAAATTTCCACAATAGGAAAATTTATAGAGACAGAAAGTAGATTAGCGGTGGCCAAGGGATGGGGGAGGGTTGGGGGAAAATGGGAAGTGACGGCTAATACGAGTACAGGGTTTCTTTCGGGTGTGAGGAAAATGTTCTAAGTTGTGTGATGATGGTTGCAAACTCTGTGAATATGTAAAAACCATTGAATTACACATTTTAAATGGGTATGTTGTATGGTAGCAAATTACATCTCAATAAAGCCTATTTTTTTAAGGACCCCACGGCAGTTCTGCTGCATATTGTGATTCAGAAGCGAGTCCCACACCGTCTAAACTGTGGAACGAAAACTCCTGGAGAGTGACAGGGTCACAGCCCTGTTGGAGCCAGGAGAGACACAAACACCGCGGGGAACGATGAGTACATAGACCACAGGGCAACTCCAGATCTGAATTGAAGGCAACAGGCAAGGTCTGGTAAGAACGACTCAGAAACCTTGGAACTACCTGCAGCACAGTGAATCCACACTTAACAGTTCTTTGTGGCCCTCAAAGTAAACTGTCAGCCACGCAGGGAAGACATGAGGGCCGAAGAGCCCCAGCCTCATGCCGGGTGTGGCCACCTGAGCTGCGAAGCCAGGAGAGAGAACCATCTGTCTATGGTGACAAGCCACGCGGAGGTCAGCAGGCACCTCGTCACCCAGGGCCACCCCGTGTGACCATCACTCCTCCGGCCCCCTGGTTAATGAAGCACAGGCTGTCAGAGTTCGCCACAGATCAGGCCCCAGAGAACTAAAGAGCACCCTCCAAAGGCTCCAATTTTTAAAGAAATCGCCTTCACTGCCCACACTGTGCACCCACTGCAGGCAAAGCTTGAAGGAAGTGATGTTCAACCACTGGCCTCTGTGCCTTCACACCTAGAATGTTCCTTCCACCTAGAATGTTCTAACCTTCTCTCCTGCTCCAGAAAGCCACTGCCCATTTGCTATAGACAGAGTGTTTGCGTCCCTCCAAAATTCATATGCTGAAACCTAATCCCAATGTGAAGGTATTGGGGTTGGGGTCTTTGGGAATTAATTAGGTCATTAGGGTGGAGCCCTTATCAAAGAAATTAGTGCCCTTATAAAAGGGAGCCCAGGGAACTCCCTCACCCCCTCCACCACAGAAAGTTACAGTGAGAAGACGGCCCCCCCCACAGGAAATCTGTCGGAGTCTTTATCTTGGACTTTCCAGCCTCCAGAACTGTAAGAAATAAATTTATGCTTTTTATAAGCCACCCGGTTTACGGTGTTCTGTTACAGCAGCCCAAACAGCCTAAGACACCATTCTTCAATATGAAGTGGGGTTAAATTAAATCAGAGAGAACAAATAGGTTTTATGTCATGCGATCATTTTAAACTATTTCCAGTGGCTGTCCGAGGCCTTATTATGATTCTGAAACAAAGATCAGACAGTGCTGGGCAGAGCCAGGGCCGGCGGAGGGTGGGAGAGGGCAGAGCAGGAGGAGTGAAGCCATCGACAGAGTGGCGGGAGGAGAGCACAGTGCCACACGCTTGCTGTCTCTAAATTACACGACTTTAAACAAGGCACTGAAACACGGCCCGCCTCAGTTTATTCGCCTGTGCGTGAAATGGAGATAATCTCAAGCTTTTTAGGGGCATGGATGAAATGATCCATTTTTCTTTAAAGCTTCAAGCACAACCCTGACATGTGCTGTATACGCGCTCACGCCTTCTCATTTTTTCCCTTTTCTACCCTTCCCTTCATCTCACTGGAAACGGTAGAGCAGTCTTTAAAAACAGGACAAAAGTAAAAATAATGCGACATTTAAAGGATACATCCAACAGGCTGATCATTTCCCTGCAAGTGTTGATGTTGAATCCGTCGAATTTTATGTCTGTTCCTAAATATTTAAATAGAAAAAGGGGGTGGGACTCAGGACTATTTGAAGATGGGGAAATAACCTCCCCAGGAGGAGACCACCGAAGACACCAGTCAGAGTAGGGAGCCTAACGCCGTCTCCGGCAAAAGGGAGAGCTCTGTGGTGGGCCGGTGGGCAGGTACCGCCAGCCCCGAGCCGCGGCGGCAGGACGGGCGACGCTGACTGATCAGGTGCAGCCCCTGATCCTTGGCTCAGCTGTTCCCAAGCCACAGACTGACAAACTGATATCTCTGAGCTCTAATTTCCTCCTCCATCAAGTGGGAATAATAATAACAACGACAACACTGGCTCCAAAGACTGGTTGGGCATTAATTGAGATAACATAAGGGAAGTTTTAGCCTGGTGCTTGGCATATAATAAGTTCTTAAGAAAACAGCTAACTTTTTATCAGCTAAGTATTGTTCTGAGCACTGTCCATCTACAGTTCCAAATAACCCCATGCAGTAGATGCTATCATCATCCCCATTTCATAGAGAGGGAAACTGAGGCCCAGAGAGGGGACATAATTTGCTCGAGGTCACTCAACCAGTAGGGGGCAGAACTGGGATTTCAACACCGCCAGCTGGCTCCATAGCCTGCGCTCGTAACCGCAATACACAGCTATTCAATGACAGCCGTCATCCTGACTTGCTAAACCACAGGTATCTCCCTGGAGCTCCACCATTCCTGGCCTCCACCCTCACCCTCCTCACACCTGGGAGCCAAGGCAGGTGCCAAAGACCTCCTCTTTTCTCTACTCCTCTCCACAATGGCAGGAGCAGAGGAGGGAAGGTCCGTCCCAGCCAGCGCCTGGTCTCTGAGCCCGGGCAGCTGCTCAGCCCTGGGCCCGTCTTCCGGGGGGATCCCACTGGCCTCTCCTGCATTGGCCCCCATGCGTCCTGCATTCTCAGGCCCACTCCTGCTGCGCAGGGTGAATGAGAGAGCCCGCCACTCAAACAGCACCTGGCCCACCTCTGGACCAGGAGAGAAACCAGCTCAAGCCACCTCCTGTGGGGCTGGGCTTCAGAGGGGAGAAGCAAACGTTCCCTCCTGGTGCAGCCTGCCCCTCTGCCAGCCCCCAGGGCTTTCTGAGGCCTGGGGACGGGGAACCGAGTGCAGTCTAGCACAGTCAGAATCATTCCTTCCTCTCTCCTTCCCCAAAACACGCTACGGAACAAGAGCTTTCATCTGCAGAGGTTTCCACGACATCAAAGTTATTAATTTTGTGAAAAATTTCACTTAAGTCAACCTCAGTCCTCCCAGGACTCAACATGTGATTTCATCTGACACCACAGGGCCTCGCTCCTGTAGGGCTGGGGGATCCCCAGTACCAGCCCTGCCCCACCTCTGCCCAGCCTCCTCCTCTGCTGCCTCGCCCGCCTCCCGGCTCCTGCCTTGCGGGTCGGGATCAGGACCCTGCGTCGGAGGCCAAAGCTGCTTCTCCCATCTGCGGGCTCCTGGCCCGGGCCTGCCTGCCCCTCTCTTACCACACCTTGGCACCGCTCTTCGGCTCCCACAGAGAGACCCCAGGAGGAACTTACGTTTGGAAAACGCCCCATTCAAAACCATCCTCAGCTCACCAGCACCGATCTCAGAATCCTAGAAAGAGAAACGCCAACGAAAGCCGTGTCAGGCCCGGACAAGCTGCTTCAAGAAGTTAAATGAAAGTGGAGCTTCCCGCACGGTCTGACGCCAGGTCCACCGGCCCATGACTTTAACAGCGTCTGACATCTTTAAAAACTTAAATTCTCCATTTCCTCTGGGTTCTCCAACAGCCTGGCAGCTGAAGGCGGCCGTGCCAGGCTCCGGCCACCCTTCCCAGGGCTCACTCAGGTAGCAAAGAGAGGATGCACCGTACCGACGGGGATATCCTCAGATCCTCAGAACCACCCCGCAGCCGTTTCAGAGTTAAGGAAGCCGTGATTTGTAAACTGCTAACCACCGTACACATACACGATGCCATTTGTCATTTTGATGTAGTACGATTGCTTGGGGTTCACAGCTACCAAGTAGCAGAGCTGGGCTTGGGAACCTGAGACCGCCTCACCCCAGAGTGCCAGCTCTCGTGCCGCACCCCCGGGGGCTGCTATCTCACGCAGCAGCTCATCCGAACGGGGAGCTGGGATCTAGGGAACAGGATGGCCCCTGTGCACTTGAGACAAACACTGAGCCAGAGGGGAGATCTGTCCCTTAACTCTCAGATGGACAGACGTCAGGCAGGATGACGAATGAGGTGCAGAGAAGTGGTGCTGGGCTGAGGTCGGGGCTCCAGTCTGGACTCTGCCCCTTACGTGGCAGGTGACCTTAGCCAAGCCACCGCCCATCCTCCATCCTCCACTAGACAGGCCCCGGCAAGAGCGGCACAAAGCAGTGTCTCCTGTGAGCACGCCTGGCCACACTCAGGACCGAGGACCCTCTGAAAAGCCTCCGGGTCTGGAAGACTGTCCCTGTGAGTCTGCCAGCGAAGAAAGGATGTCGAGCACCTACACTTGGAACTTGCCCCAGCCCTCAGGAAGCCTTGTGCCCTCAGCCAGCTCCTTAACCCTCTGTGCCGGGCACTTCACCGGCACAGCAAGGGCAGTGACCGACCTGCCCCACACGGCAGGAGAGAAAAGTGAGACGAGGAACGTAAAGAACTATTCAAATATGAGCTTTTCTCTTCCGTCATTCTTGATGGTCTTAATAAAACACATGGCCCCGGCAGCTAAGGAAATAAGGTTTTGTTAGCAAAAATGCTGGTCCGAGCATCCGCCTAAAACATAGATTGGCTCATCTTGGCAAGGGTTTTATTCAATGGCCACAGAGGAACTGTCTCCAGGTTTTACTTTCTGCAAGAGATTCTGATGCATTTTCTTCTGTTCCATCCTTCAGTCTAGAAAGTTGTCCTGAGCTTCCTTGGGGGGAGATGGGAGCATTGTTTTTTCCTTTCCAAAGCCCTTTTCACACAGTTTATTATCCTCCAGAGAGCAGCACATTCCCTGTATTTATGGGGCTGGTTTGACACTTTGAGTCCCGAGTGTGCTCTGACTTATGGCCTTGCAGGACAGGGATGGAAGTGAACGCCAGGAGGCAGGGCAGGGGACAGGGAGCACAGGGGCCTGTCTCGCTCTGAGCACTCCGGAGCTCCACGCCGAGCCCAGCGGCGTGGCTTCTGCAGGCCTAGAGCGGTGGACACCCCAGAGGCGGGGGAGGCGGCGGGATGGTGACAGCAAGCCGCTGTGTCTCCCACTCCCGTCCCAGGCCAGGCCAGGCCAACCCAGCCGCCTTCCACCCAGGCTGGGCGATTTCGCCTCTGAAGGTTACTGATTTGGAGAGGATTTCCCGCCCCAGCTTTCTAGGCAGAGGCCCCGATGTGACAGGGCCAGTTTACAAACGGAAAGGTTTTTGACAGGACCTGGAGATCCGGCTTTTCTATTTACTCAAGGGCCAGCGCAGCAAGAGTGGCCTCAGGACCGCCGTTCCTCTCCCCGGCAGTGTGGGAAAGGCTACGTCTTAGGACAGGACAGAGTGGCAGACACAGAATCCTGGGCCCCTGAGACCAGCAACCTCCCCCTTGTTACTCCTAGACACACAAGGGAATAAAGATGAAAGTGGTCTGAGCGTTCTCGAACCTTGTCCCTCCTGTCTGGGGGGCGTCTTTGGCCTCCACTCACCTTCTCTGCAAGCGTCTCAAACAGGCTCTTGAACTGGCCATCTTCTGGGTCCAGCTCGCTGGGATGTGGCTGAAAGGGAGGACGTTTGCAACGTGAAATGGGACTCACTGAAGATGATGAAGACTGAAAATTCACGCGTTCATCCCTTGTATCCAGCGTGCACCTACCGGGCGCCAGGCTTTGCACTAAGTGGGGCATGTGGCGACAAACAGGGGGGACGTCAAGGTCCCAGCCCCAGAGGGCTTACAGTCCAGCAGGGACGCCGCGCTGGGGCCCGGGGGCTTCCTCCCTGAGTGACGTGGGGAAGTGAGCCCACCAACCCGCATGTCTGATTTCAACCTGAGTCACTTTCAGAGAACGACAAAAACGCTGACATCGGGCAACCTCGGCCTGGATCTGTGGACTCCTAAGGGATTCACCAATGACCTTCAGGGGCCTGTGAACTCCAGATACTGCATGAAAATTTGGGATGGTGTTTATGTTCACTTTCTTAGCTTGCATCAGATTCTCAAAGGGCAACGTGATTAAGAAGTGGTGAGGAACACGGCCTAGCAGAAATGGCAGAGCTGGAGTTCAAAGAGCAGACGGCCACCTGCCGGCCTTCTCCGGGCTCTGCGCACCTGCGGCCCCGGCAGACGATCCAATTAACTGGGCCTGTCTCGGGGGGTCATTCTGAGACCCCAGTGAGAGCTGATGTGGGTCACAAGCCTTTGGAAATTACAGCCTATTATATGAGCGCCCCTGTCCAGAGACTTCTGATGTGGCAACGGGCGCCCCCGACTGCCACCGACTGTCCCTCCCCGACTGTCACCTCCAGACAGAATGGAGAAGTCACAGCTACCAAGATGGCTCCAAGTTTCCAGGAAGCCATGTCAATTTCTTCCAAAACCGTCTCTAAGTACAAAAGGCTTGAACGTGAACTGACGGTGCTGCACTCCTGAGTCACAACGGCGGGATGGCACGGCCTTTGTCGAGTGCTCGCTGCCTGACCGGTGCTGTACACGGACTATTCCCTCCAGTGCTCACCACCACCCTGCGGGGTCAGCCTCACTGCCCTCCACATTCCACAAGATGGACAAACCGGGGTTTAAAAATGTTATGTAAAAAGGCAGCATCACACAGCTGGCAAGCAGTGGCGCCGAGATTCAAACTCCAGCCCGCACGCGTCTGCACCACGCTCTAGCAAGGTAACCAGCAGACACTCTCCGCCTCCTGCTGCTCCCAGCCCCTCCGGGCGTCCCTCCCCCTAGCACGAGGGTATTAGTGCCTACCATACTGCTTACATGTAAGACGTGCAAGCCCAAAGTCATATCTAGAGTTCTTAGAAGAAAAAAATGATAAACACATCACATCTCATCACACATACATGATTTTTTTTTTTTTTTTTTTTTGAGATAGAGTCTCACTCTGTTGCCCGGGCTAGAGTGCCGTGGTGTCAGCCTCGCTCACAACAACCTCCAACTGCTGGGCTCAGGTGATCCTCCTCACTCGGCCTTCCGAGTAGCTGGGACTACAGGTGTGTGTCAACCCTGATAGAAGTTTAACACATCTAAATTCTAAGCGTATATTTATTCATCCTGTATTTTTCCCTCTCCCATTCTGAGACTTTGAATGTCCAACGTCCATGACTTGGAAATTTCTGCAGGGAGGAAAAAACAAGTTCTTAAAGGCAATGGCTCTTCCTGTCTCCTGTAAAGTCCTGAGTGCCCTGAGGGCCTTATCCCCGAGCGCACACATGTCTGTCAGGGGAGGGAAGGGGAAGGGCGTGTTGTGTGTGTGTGTGTGTGTGTGTGTGTGTGTGTGTGTGTGTTGAGGGAGGGAGGAGTGTCCTAAAGAGAATAGGCAGGGTTTCCTTGAAACTAGGAAGACCTTGGAAGTCTGCAGGACCTTGGGACATGGGGACCCTGGTATCATGCCTCCATAGCCATGCCCTGGGGACCTCAGAAGGGAAGGCTGGACCACCAGCCTGGGGACTCCAGTTCAGCAAAGAGTCCAAGCCCCAAGCCAAGCCCAAGAGCTGTCCCCCATGAAGGAACCTGTGAGCTGACCACAGGGTGACCAATGTGGACCCATGACCAGAAGAGACTTCCTGTTGCTTGGGGACTTTAGAAAACCCCAGGATCGTGGGAAGCGGAGGGAAGCAGCCCTGACAGTGACTGGGATTGAACTCCTGGCAGTCTGGTGTGACAGGGGCTTGGAATCAGTTTTGAGTTGATTTAGCAGGAAAAAAAAAAGAGGATAATTGAGGAAAAAAGAGGGGGTGAAGATCATTCTTCCCACCTGCACGCAGACTCAGCTCCAAACTCCAGCCGGCAAACTCCAGCTGTCTAACACAGCTGGCCGACAGTAGACACCACTGTGAACGGTAAGTGCTCCCCAGGCAGCGAGGAGCCGGGCTGGCCCTGCAACCACGACGAGGCGGGAGGGGGATTCTGGCCAGCGCAGGTCACCGAGAGATCACACACCGAAAGGGCCTCTGCTGCCAGATATTGTCAGGGACTTGCGGCAGGAGGTGCTGTGACCGTCGGCTTAACTACCGAGCTCGGGGTCCCAGGGGAGCGGTCACAGCTGGTCAGAGCTCACTGGACTAAGCAGTAACAGACATTGCCCGTTGGATTAACTTATGACATAAACCCCCAGGGCGAAATGGATCCTTATTTAGCAGCTTCTCGTGCATCTACGGAAATGTGAGCTTCCAAATCTGATAATGTGAAATGATAGAAGGTGTCTGTCCCACCCGCAGCTAACGGCGGCAGACTCGGCAGCTGGAGCTGGGGGGGGCGGTGCTCCGTGTGGCATCTGCAGCCAGAGACACCTCAACCCTTTTGCGTAGATGGAACAGAGGGGTGAAAGCTGGGCCTGTGCCCCCATGTGTGGCCCTCACGGAGAGGAACGCCCAGCACGCTGCCACCACGCACATCGTCTCAGGGAAAGGACGGTAAGCTGAGGGCACGAGTGAGAGATAAAGGGAGTGAGATGGTGAACCCACACGTCCAACCCTGTGTGCTTCTTCCTCCAAAGACTGCTCTGAACTCACCTCTACGTGGGGCCCTCCCAGCAGACGCCCACTCCGGCACCCTTTAGTCACACACGTGCAGTTTAGATCCATTTCTGGCACTGTGCTTTCTCTCGTCTTTTTCATGTGCCTCCACCATTTGTCCTCCAATAGACTGGAGGTCAGTCCAAGAACAGGGGCCAGATCTATTTCTCCCGCTGACTTCTCTGTCCTACACAGAGTGGCTCAGGCACACACTAAGTGCTCTCTCTGCAGGTCCTGCTACTCAGCCCTGGGAGATGCTAAGACACCCCCCTGGGGCGGGGATGCATTACAAAGCCTGGGTTCCAATGCTGCTTCTATCTCATCTTCATCAGGAAGAGCCAGGGCCTATAAAATGTTGTGGCCCCAACTAATAAGAAATTACCATCCTTACTATATAAAGAACTGTGATGAATCAATAAGAAACCCCAAATGACTGCAATACAACAATGTCTAAGCTTGGCATACTAAAAGATGGCATACCTCATGTGGGTTTCCAGCTACCACATTCCCAATTTCCCTGAAATACAAAGAAAGAATGAAAAAAACTTGAGTAAGTAAAAAGTATTACTAATGGCTAGGTTCTTTTAGGAAGATTTTGAAATCTCTGAGGGGCTGGCTTCCCACCCAAGACTTTAGTGTCCACTAAAAACTGCATAAACTGAATATTTAACCAGGATCCCTCCCCTCGACCTCCTCAACCCCCACCCCGCCCCGAGTTTTTCATCAGAGACAAGAGCTTCCACATCCAATTGGCCCTTCATGGATTCTAGAATGTTCACCCTGATGGATCACTCTTCTGAGGAATTCTCTCCCCACCTAACCCCAGTTACTACTCTTCTCCTCCCCTGGGAACCGGCTACATGAATCCCTGTTGAAAGGTTCTCCAGGGAATGAGCCAGCACGCCCACAGCCGTTGCATGCATGCGTATGCTGTGATGTGTGTCATGCGCATGTGCGTATGTGAGTGGTGTGTATATGCTGTGTGGTGTGTGTGGTGTGGTGTATGGTATATGTGTGCAGTGTGTATGGATGATATGTGGTATGTGTATAGTGTGTGTATGAGTGTGCGCATGGTGTGTTGTATGTGCATGGGGTGTGTGTGTGATACAGTAGATGTGTGGCATGCGTGTGTGCATGGTGTGTGGTAGGTATGTGTAATGTGCGGTGTGTGTGGTGTGTACATGTGGTGTATGTGTGAGGTAGTATATGTGGTCTGTGTGTGTGCATGCTGTGTGGTGCGTGTGGTGCGTGTGCATGGTATGTGTGCATGGTGTGTGGTATGTGTGTGTAATGTGCGGTGTGTGTGGTGTGTACATGTGGTGTATGTGTGAGGTAGTATACGTGGTCTGTGTGTGTGCATGCTGTGTGGTGCGTGTGGTGCGTGTGCATGGTATGTGTGCATGGTGTGTGGTACACGTGAATGTGTACGTGTGTGATGTGTGTGCGTGTAAGGGGAGAGGTGCTCCCATCTAGGCCCATCCTCTGGGCTTCACATGCCCCTGCTGGGCAGGGGGACCCTCTCACCAGCCGGCTGCTGTGCCCGTTCTCTCCAGCCTGAGCCTTTTTTTTTTTTTTTAAAGAAAACTTCCCCCGTGTCCTATGGAGCGAAGTGGAGGGGACTGGAGGGGGTCAGCCAGGGAAGGGCCCGTGGGACCTGGGGTGCTCTACAAATTTCCTCTGGGCACAACAGCCGGGAGCCAGGGAGAGTCCCACAGTGACAGGGCCCTGCACCCCGGCTGGCGCTGCCTCAGTGGGCACCCAGACGAGCTCCCCCCACCACAGGGAGGGGACGCACAGGGCCTTGGCCTTCTTCTCCGAGAACACTCTCAGGCAGAACTCGCCGTCTCGGAAGGGCTCGAAAGTGGACGGCACCACCAGGTACTCCCCGGGGGGCAGGCGAACCCGGCCAGAGACCTCGCGCAGGTTGACGTAGGTGGCGGTGCGGGCGGAGGGCTGGTGGCCCAGGAAGAAGTCCCGGCCCAGGTGTGCGCCCACGTGACTCTGCAGCTGCACAAAGCAACAGGCACGGTCAATTTTTCGCTAAACCCTGGAAGATGAGGGCACAGGAGGACTTGGATTCTGTCCTGAGCTCACTGTGTGCCGGTGCTCAAGTGCCAGGTCTTGTTTGAGGCACGGACCCTGACTATGTGACCTTGCCCTCTGGGCCTCCCCCGTTAAATGACGGGTTGAGCAGCAGGGTCTCTAGTGTTCAGCTTCTGTTTGGAGATTTTTCCTCCTGAGTCCGACAGACTTTTTATTCTGCAGCTGTCCCTGGGGGCGCAATGCTGACCTTCCCAGCACAGGCCTGAAACCCTGGTGCTCAGCGCCAGCTGCCAGAGAAGCCTGCTCGCCTTTGACTGTCTGGGAAAGCTGCTGCGCAAGGCGCCCGGCTGGTTAGGCTGGGAGCCGGGGAGGCGGCTCTGAAGGAGGCACACTGAGGGGATGGCACTGGCCTGGTCTGGGGTCCCCTGGCCTCCTGGGGCTTCAGCTCTCCTCGGAGAGGGGAAAGGGCTCCCCACAACCTATTTGTTGGGAGGGCGGGAGGCGGGAGGCTGCCGGCGCACGGCACAGGCTGATTAGTGACTGCAGAGTGCTTCCAACACACAGGTGCCAGCGTGATTATTGCTATGATTAAGCCGCCCCGTGGCACTGTCTTTATGATCAATCTTCATCAAGATGCCTGTGACAGAGGCCAGGTGCCGATGAGCCACAAGGGCTGTGACTTCTGTGTGACCCAGAGCTGAAATGCCTCCCCCAGAGTGGACAGTGTCCACGCATGGTCACCAGGCCCTCCCCGGATCACAGGTCTGCCCCACTTCCCTGCCAGGACTCCATGTGGAGCCCCAGGCAGCCCTGCTGACCCCGGACTAGGGCAGCCATGGGGCTACGGATTCCCCCTAAAAATGCTCACACTCCAGGCAGGAGAATGCTGGGGCGTGGCCAGCGAGGCCGTAGCCAAAACCTAAGTGTCCTGAGTTTAAAAAGGCCGTTCTTGCCTCCCCTGATGACAGCAGGGGCGGAGGCCGGGGACCAGCAGCAGAAAGCACTCGGGACAGCTGAGGCGGGTGAGCAGGCTCTAACCTGCCTGGGCCACGGGGGGGCCAGTGGAGCTCCAGCGAGCACCTGGGGACAGCCTAGCGAAGCCCTGACTGGGGGGCCACCGTGGGAACTGGAGGTCACCGAGGCAGGAGCTGGGTCCCCTCGGTCCCCACACAGGCAGGTGCCACAAGGTCCCTGGCCCTCCCATCTTCCCTTGACGGCCCGCCCGAGTGACAGGATGGGGGCTGAGCAGGTCGACCGAGGGCGCGTCTGCAAGTGTAGGGCTGGGATCAGCAGGAGCGTCGGGGGGTAACTAGCAATGCAAGCTCTCGGGCCCCACCCCAGACCCACAGACTCAGAAACCCTGGGAGCGGCCCAGCCGTGTGCACTTTAACAA
This sequence comes from Avahi laniger, assembly GCA_963575035.1. Taxonomy (NCBI): domain Eukaryota; kingdom Metazoa; phylum Chordata; class Mammalia; order Primates; family Indriidae; genus Avahi; species Avahi laniger. The sequence goes on from CAUYSK010093181.1 coordinate 44,843, forward strand.
GCCCTCCAGGGCATTCTGAGGCACGTTTGACCGCTGTTGACCTGAAGGCCACTGGCACTTGCTTGGCACAGGCTCCAAGGTGGCATGCGGAGGGCATCGGGAGTGCTGCTGGAGGAGGTTCCGCCGTGCGTGCTGACGGCCTCTCGCTCGTACAAAAGCGGCATTTCTGATGGGAACCACCGTCAACTGGACTTAGCTTTGGCTTTAATTAATTTCTAGTAGTAAGAGGTGTTTGCTCCGAATCATCCATACTACCTTGTCTGTTCCCTCCGTAATCAGAAACGTGCATTTGTAAGCCAGCAGGGGAGACCAGCGGCCTGCAGCCTTGGGACCGGCACAGGCTGGAGCCTATGAATCGGGGCCCTCTCGGCACACGCTACGTGGCTGCCGAGCTCGAGGACCCAGGGGGCTGCGGCAGGACAGATACACCTCTACGTGATCAGTGCCGAAGGCTCCAGCTGGGGGCCGCCCAGGGGGTAGCACCGGCTCTCAACCTCAGCTGCATGTTGGAATCGCCTGTTCAGACCACCAGGCACACGGGGGTCAGAGGTCACCACTGTTCCCTCCAGGGGGGCCTGACAGATGGGACTTGGGATGGTCTTCACCAACTCCCGGGGCTGCCACGTGGTCTGGTGCAGGACTGGATCACGTGAGCGTGTGTGGGAGAACCGGCTTCCGGCGCAGGAGGCAGGTGCCGCTGGGTGCCCATCCCACAGGCAGCCCAGCTATTTCTCACCAGAGGAAGGAGTCGCTGTCGGCGCTCACGTACCTCCTTGGGGACCTGGAGAGCGAAGGAAAGAGCAGGTCACCTGAGCGCTCCACGGCCCTCCCCGCATCCTGACTGCGCAGTCCTGGGCCACCAGGGAGGAAGTTCACGCTAAAATGAGAAACTCGTCAGCACTGCTGAAACTGAAAAGTCACTGATGAATTTCAAGGCCTTCTGCAGACTATGGAGCCCTAGAAATCAGGGGACGGGAGTGTCCTGCTGTTCTGCTTTGTGCTCTAGTTGTGCAGTCTCCCAGGATCCCACATTCTTCGGGAGGAATAACCTTGGGTTTCAGCAAGAGCTAACATCTTCTTACGGACTTACAGACTCGGCCTCCCGGGTCGAGGGAGCAGCTCCCACTCGCCTGAGCCTTAATTTATCCTCCCTTGGCTATGGCGAGTGGCCCAGGAGCGGGCACATGACCCCCGCTGAGTCCATCAGCGACTTCTCTGGGATTTCGGAATTGGAACCAAAAGGAGGGGCCCCTTTCCTAACGCGGGTGGTATCGGGGAGAGAAGGAATCTAGCACAGTGGCATTGACACAGAGAGGAGATGTGGAGACAAAGTCCTGTTAGCATCCAAGACCTTGTCCCAGGCACCCCTTCCCTCCCGTGGTTTGGTGACAGAAGTCGGTGAACTCTTCTTCCAGCAGCCAAGCCAGGCCGAGCGCCGTGACCTGCAGCTGGGGCGCTGACGCCCACAGAGGCCGGCTGTCGGACCGTGGCGGGGCCCGCTCGTGCCGGCGCCTGTGCCGGGCTCGAGAAAGGGACTTGAGCGCCCGGTCTGTCCTTTGTGGTGTTTGTCCCTACCACGCGGGCTCTTCTGACTACAAGGGCAAGCCTGGCCTTGTTTGTGGCTTCGGTGTGTGACCGACTGCCTACAACTCTGAGAAACAAAAACATTAGTGAAAACTCGGATCAGCCGGGAACCTCACTTCCGGAGCCCCAGGCGTCACGGGCAGCACGGGTAGAAGAGTCCGGGGTCACGGTCACCCCTCTAATTTTGAGTGTGAAACCAAAATCCCCCGTGCCGAGGCCCTGGCCGCGGGAAAGCAGGGGCCTCGCAGACATCCTCGTCTGGGCTGCGGGCCTCGCAGCCTCTACCCACCCTCCACAGGGCCTTTCTTAACCGCATCGGCTGTGATGTCATTAAGGACTCGGCCACTGCAGCCGCTGCCGTCAGTATGCTCTGAGTCCACCCTGCCAAGAGTCACCGGGTAGGGACCCAGCCAGGTGGCACAAGTCCAGAGCAGGGGCAGGAGAGCAGGCCGTCACCACTGCCCACTGATGCATGGACAGGGACAGTTGTCTTTGAAATGCAGGACCCTGAAAGCAAATGGCCAGCTGGCCTGGCAGGGGCCTGTGGTCACCACAGGAAGATAAAGGGGAGAGAGAAGAGGCTAGACTAGGAGGGCTCTTTAGCCTTCAGGGGATCCTGGCTGCCTCTTAATCGGCAGCAGGTTTTCAACCTCTAACCAGACTCCAGTTTCAGATAAACAGTTAAAGCAAGAGGTGAGAGATATATGGGTGAGAGTATAGTACACCTACAACCTGCACACCCCCTGCCTGCAGCCCCAGCTACTCCCTGCAACACCGGATACCTGCTATAACCCCACGCACTTCCTCCCTACAACCCCAGCTACTCTCTACAACCCCAGCTACTCCCTACAACACCAGCTACTCCCTATATCCCCTTAACCTAGCTTTAAAACTGCTTCTGTTCACAGGTGTCATGCTCTAAATTATGTGACTCTGGCCATAAGAAGAAGGAGCACAAGCCAGGTGCAGTTGCCCTCGCCTGTAGTCCCAGCTACTTGGGAGGCTGAAGCAGGACGATCACTTGAGTCCAGGAGTTAAAGATCAGCCTGGACAACACAGTAAGACCCCTACATCAAAAAAAAAAAAAAAAAGGAAGAAGAAGAAGAAGGACCATGGATCACATACACTGGAGAATTTTATAAACAGCTGTAATCTGATGACTGATAAACTGATATGATTTCTACATTATTTATGAGAGCAAACACCACACCACACAAAGCTATTTCAGTGTTTTGAAAGAATGCTTTGCTGATCTGGTTATCTAAGGTATGCCCAATGGATGAAGAACTGGTAGCTGTGGTCCCCAAGTAGCCCACCCTGCACCCATGCCCACCTACTATCTGCTCTGCAAAACCATCACTTACTTTTGAGCTATCAAGAAGTCCGCTTCTGGCTAGAATGTTCTCTCTTCCCCACCTTTGAAATCTGGCTCATTTTTTGAAGCCCTGATCAAAAGTCTCCTCCGCTGTGAAGCTAAGGAGACTGCTGCCCACTGTGTTGGTCCCCATCGCGCAGGACTGCCCTGCCCTGCCCTCAGTCAAGCGTGTATCTGAGTCCACTGCAGATTGTAAGCACCCTGAGGACCGTAACCTTGTGGTATTCCCCTGTGTCCTGTGCACAGCTTTCAGCACAGCACTCAGCACATAGTAGATGCTCATTAAAGTTTGTTGAATTGATATGAATACAGTAAGTGTCTTATCAGGTTTTATCTCTGCAAGGAAAGAACCTGGTTTTGTGCTACTTACATTCTAGGTGGCGATGGAAGAGTTAAGCTGGGGTAGAATTGGAACTTTTATTTGCAATTCTTTTCTCCTACCACCAAGTAGCAATTATTTTCCAACTCCTGTTCTTCCAACATAGAATACACACGCACAAGTACATCCTAAACTGCAAAGCCCTAAGTTCCAGAACATGAGAAATTAAAGGGCAGGGGTGGGGGGTATGAGCTTGACAACTGCACCTTCCCTTACTGCTTTCTTGTTACACTTCTTTTTCATACATTAATTTAAGCTGAGATGTTGGGCCTCCAGCCAGCTCTTGGTCTTCCTGATTAGAACTGCATTTTTCCCAAGAAATTCATTTTTAACAAAATTGTATAAAAAGCAACCACCATGAATCCCTCTGGAATTTATTATAAGGAGTCTTTTCCTGTATAAAAAAGTAGATTCCAATTTGTTCCTGGCTAGACTTGTCAAGACCCAAAAATCTTGTTTTAGCATATCTGTGAGGCTGTTAGACCTACAGATGGTGGCTCCCAGGGCAAACTGGCGCACCGAGCTGAGGACTGCAGCCTGAGGGCACGGCTGTGTTCCCCAGCCCTGAAAATGACCGTGTGGCCTCCACTGCCCCAGTCCACGCCCTGTGTGTTCCAACAAGTGCCTCAAGGTTGCCCAGGGTGGAAAAAAGGGCGCATTCGTCTTTGGCTCCTATATCCAGCCTCCTTCCCCAATTCAGCCATATCCTCTTCTCCTGCCTGTGTCACCTCAAGTGCCTCATGCCCCATGTTCTCAGCTCCTGTCCCCTGAGAAGCTGATATTTAACGGAGAATCTAATGAGCACCAGTACACTGAGCCCTCAATGACAGATGAAGTTTAGTGAACTACACGTCTCAGTGTCAACAGCAGAGGTTTAAGCCACAGGAATGAATCTCTAAGTGTGGAATTCAGGCCTCAGTAAGGCCACTGGGAGAGGCATTTAGGGGAGCAAGGACAATGCTCGATTAGCAATAATCAAGCAATAGGAAAAATACACTCTAATTACTGGGCAGAATATTCAGTCCAAAGACATCAAGTGCACAGTAAAGGCTGAACCCAGCTGGGCGATACCTGGTAGACGGCGTAGCCGATGCTGAGCATGCCCTGGCCCATCCTCTTCTGCCGCCTGCGATTCTTCTGCATCAGGCCCAGCAGCACCGTACAGCAGGGTTCACCGACGCCGTCCTCTTGGTCTTCATCCGCCTCATCCAAATGGATTTTGAACTGGGGGTTGGTCCAGTAAGTGGCTGGAAGTCGCCCAGGTGATGGCGGTCCCCGACATGGGCGGTGAGGAGACAGGGAGAAGAGAACGAAAGGGAAGAACTTGATCAACCCAGTGAAAGCGTAACTCTGTCCAACCCGTGCCCGGCGTGCAGCGCAGAAGTGTTCCACGCAGGTGGGCGGGCCTCTCCTGCCCCTTCCCCCGACACAAGCAGACACATCCCGTAGCATCTGGAAAGTCTGCGCTCGTCCCTTTTATCAACCAGGAGCCCAGACGTGCTTGACTAGGCATAGCCAGGACTCCAGGACCCCAGGGCCACACTGGGCTGCACTGGGAATTCACCCCCATGTTTTTCTGGGGAAACAGTGAACATCTCCTTGCGTTCAGCTCTTGGGCTGTGAAGACAAACCCAACTCCTGGAAGAAGGAAGATCCCTAGGTCAAAAGCATGTCCTCGGGACAGATGAGGACAAAGTCCGGGAAGAGACGAGCTACCAAAGAGGCCTTTGCCGGACAGATAGAAAGACAACGGCTCTTGCCAACTGATTGGCACGTGTCCTCTCTCCAAGAGGGCCCCAGTTTCAGAGCACAACCAAGGCGGCCCTGAGAACTAACCTGCCGTCCTTCCCCCCCCAGGGGCCTCATATGACGGCTTCAGGTCACAGCCCACTGATGAGACACACGCCCTTCCAGAGAAAGTCATTTAATAATGCATGAGGAATCACAATGGGCAATTAAGAAGCATTCCTGCCACACCACTTATGGCTATTTTTAAAGACTCCATTTCAAAGATGACTTTTTAAAAAATCTCTCAATCTAATCCTAGCACTCTGGGAGGCCAAGGCGGGCAGATAGTTTGAGCTCAGGAGTTCGAGACCAGCCTGAGCAAGAGCAAGATCCCGTCACTACTAAAAAAATAAGAAGAAATTAGCTGGACAACTAAAAATATACATAGAAAAAATTAGCCGGGCATGATGGCGCATGCCTGTAGTCCCAGCTACTCGGGAGGCTGAGGCAGTAGGATTGCTTGAGCCCGGGAGTGTGAGGTTGCTGTGAGCTAGGCTGACGCCATGGCACTCACTCTAGCCAGGGCAACAAAGTGAGACTCTGTGTCAAAAAAAAAAACAAAAAATCTCTCAATCTAGTGACTACACAATACAAAGCACAGAGAGGTCAAAGGGATCATCCGAGGGCACACAGCAACTCTAAGACAGTCCGACAGCAAAACACAATTGCAGAAGACAGGCCTGACAGGTGTCTCCACACTAGGGCCTCAACAATCCGATGACGATGTGCCCTGGCGGCGAAAGGAGCGGGAGGGGATGGGGGCGGCTCTTACAGCCCTTAAAGAAGGGTCTGACTTGTTGAAATAACAAGGCATTCACACGTGACCAAGAGCCATTGATCATTATTTTTTCTTAATAGTAAGATTACTTATTGAATTCCACCTTCCAAGGATCTCTGCCTCCAAATTTTTTGTTTAGGACATAAGTGTACAGATTTTAAAGCCAAATGTCTATAGATTTCAGAGGACACAGAGAAAATTCTATAAACTTCTATACTTACATCATTATCAAAGGACAAGAGCAATCCATCTCTTGCTGACAGTCAGTCGGCGGCACAGAAGGGCTTGCGATTTGGTGCCTACGGCCACCTTGGGCACCCCTACAGTTCTAAGCTTCTGAAATGATCCATGCAAATTTCCTACGTATTTTCTGAGTGCTTGCTAATGGTGAGCATATTTTAATTTCTCCCAAATGCAACATTACTGCGATCCCTACATTTTTTGTTTACTCCTTAACAGTACTGGAGAAAGAGAATGGGCCATAAAAATAATGCATCCCATTTGTAGAACGCCACCAGTTTACAAAGCGCTTCCCTACACACTCTGTGTTACGACGCTCACCGAGCCCCAGTGAGGCTGGAAGGTAGGAATTATGACCCCATTTTGAGGATTGGAAAACTGAAGCTCAGAGAAGGGTAACGCCCCTCCCAGGGTCTCACAAATGTCGAGCTAGGCAACAGGAGGGGGACGTGGATGTCCCTCCTTCCTGTCTGCTCAGCACGCTGGTCACAGCTGCCAGACTGGGAGCTGTGGGCTGCAAGCGGGATGAAAGAGGAGAGACCTTGGCAAGGCCCCAGCTCTGCACCCAGGTGAGATTTTACGGTAACGCTGCTTCCACAGCACAGGGCCAGCCTGCAGCGAGCTGCGTCTTGAGCAGGGAGCCGTGGCCCTGCCCGTGCGCTTACAGTCTAAGTCAGCCAGCGCACTAACAGCAAACCGGACAGGGCGCGGAGGTCTGGGGACGTGGAACGTGGAGAGAGCGGGTTTTGCTTTTCTTCGTTTCTCCTTAGAGATGTGGGGTCGTTTTTCAGAGTTTCTTCATCAGGCGCCGGCTAGGCTGACTCAACCTAGGAGGAGCCTGCACACGTATGTGTTAGTGACCTTTCGTGAGCCGGGAGCTCCCCGCCTCTCGGAACATGAGGACCCAGGGTTAGTGAGAGGCAATGGTTTGCACCAGCCTCTCCCCAGGAGGGACTGAGTCCCAGTGACTCCTGCGGGAGAGGGGAGTCCCCCGCATGCCCTGTGTGTGGCCACCCCTGGCCCACACCGTCTAGGCCCCTCCGCCTCTGACTCAGGCACAAACACAGGGCACAGTGGCGGCTCCGATGAGTGCCGCCGTTCCTCCAGCGCGCCATTAGCCACTGGCTGCTGGGTGCCAGAGCTCAGCGGGATGGCGTCAGCGGTGGGGATGGCGGAAGCCCAAGAGGAGGACAGGAGCCTCGGTGTAGAGCGACAAGCACAGGGTTAACAGGAAGAAGCAGGTCCTCTGGGGCGAGGGGGAGGTGGGTGAAGCAGGGACGGTGTGAACACACAGAAGCTGACATGGGGCCTCAGGAGCGCCCACAGAGCCACTGCCCACCCTTGCTGCCGGGGCTCCAAGCCCTGGGGACAAGCAGGGCCTCCAGGGGGTGCCCGGGAGCTGAAGAACAAAGGCTTTGTCCAGAGACGAAGCATGTAGTCACCCAGCTCCGAGAGGACAAGCCAGAAGGAGGTTGGGCCCGGGCAGCCCTTCGCCGTACCTGGGTAGTTCTGGCAGCCGCCAGCAGTGGAGCCCCGGGTCCAGCGGCCGTTGAACAGGACCAGGTTCCATTTGTGCACCTCTTCGCTGCTCAGGGAGTCCGGGGACAGGTTGCAGATCTCCAGCCGAGAGAACTGCTTTAAGAAATCCGAAAATGACATCCTGGGGGCAGAGGAACGAGAGGGCCCTCGGTGAGGGGAGCTGGGCTGGCTGGAAAGGCGACGGCACGCATGCCCACCGGGCGCAGGGAGGAACTGACGGCGGCCCTGGGGGCCCGGGCCAGCTCCGTCTTCCTACGGCCCACTGACACAAACGTGCACGCTGCCATCCGCAGTCCTTGCAGTCGTCAGCCTCTGTTCCTGCGGACGACATCCCACACGTATCTCACCAGCCCCGGGAGGCCATCTGAACAAAGCTGCTGCCTCTAGGGCGAGTTAAGCCCAAGCCCGCAGAGGTTTCTTTCTCTTTAATTCTCACTGATGTCTGGCTAAGCCCTACCATATTCAGGGGGTATTTTCATTGTCTTCCTGAGTGCACCAGCGAAAGAAGTTGTCCCTGATTGGTGGTAAGCTAAAGCAGCTCAAAGAGATAGAAGCGGTGCTCTGCTTTCATTGCAAAAATGATAGAAACGGAAAGACAGGCTGGCAACTAAGCCACACGCAGGGCCCGGGTGTCTTGGGTTCAGTGCTTTAGACACGCTGGTGTAGAGGCAGAACTATGCTAGGACAAAAGAGGGAGAAGAACGGACGCCCCATAGCGGGGAACCATGTCGCATTCCTGGAAAACATGGCGACTGGCCGCGCCCCCCCCCCCAGAACTGGGCGTGGACCCGTAGCCACGCGCATGGATCCGCGGCAGGGCGCTCTCACCAGAACTCTCCGTCCTCGGCTTTCTTGTCCAGCTCTTCCTTCTTCCTGGGATCTATGTCATTCCACTCTGGTGCACTGCGGGTACAAAACAGAGGTGGTCGTTCCTGAGGGGGTCCACTGAGGCACAAGCCGTTTACTGCAGCTAAACTTCTCCCCGAGGGCCAGCAGCGGAATACCAAAAACACCTAGGTCCAAAGCAGGGCAGACAGTGTGGGGGGTACCGTCTGGGAAGGGGACGCAGGCCGGGGACACAGGGGCCACGGGCACCCTCGGGGTTGCCCCAGACACGCTGTAGCAGGAATATTTCGGCCTTGCTCTAATTTCCAGTCTCTAGGCAAGTTTCACATTTCTCACTAAGACTCCCAGGCGCCTGATCACAGGAATGGGAAAGTCCAGGAAAGGAGACTCCAGAGTTCGTGTCATAAAAACGGCGTGCACTCCGGTACCGATTAGAAGGTTGTCATTCTGGCGTGTCCGTCAGTCTGGGGTGAGCATAACATGAAAGAGTCTGACCAGCTCTGGGCACATGGACATGGTCCACTCCCAGAGCCTGCAAGAATGCCCACCAGGCCCAGCTGATGGCAATTTCCCTGAAGTAACATCACCCCGAGAGGCCTCGTGCCGGTGGCCTTTCCCTGGCAACACTCACACACTTCGTTCAAATGCCATCTCCAGCTGCCTGACCTTTACAGAGTTAGGTTTTCCTGAAATCTGTACGAAATGTCCAAATAACTGAGCAGTATCGAGATCTATCTTTAAAAACGAAAAAATTCCCCTCCCTGAATACTTTCAGAAAACCCCAACACCTCCCCTCCCCAGCAAAAAAGCCAGGCATGCCCGGCCCAGCCTGCCCCTCAACGCTGGGATCCCAGGGCCCTGGGGAGCAGAACAAGAGTCCCTGGGCTGCTTTAATTCATTGAAACAGTAATTTGCTCAGGACCAAATCTCAAAATGTACTTGTTATAAACAAAAATTAGAGCACATGTTGGAGAATTCTAGATCTGATCTAATCTCCCAATTGTTTATTTTTTTAAACTTAAGAAAGTAAAATCTTGCTAAACATTGGGCTGAGCTTAGCAGTGTCACGCAGAGATGCGGCATCCTCCTTCTCCGACAGCTGGTATACAAACAGCCCAGGCTGCCCCTCCAACTGATGGCCCCAGGCCTTGGAGGTCACCACCTCCGATCCTTGGGCCTTAGAGACAGGGCAGCTCAGAGAAAGGAGACAAGGTCATGCAAGCCTTTTTGGCAGTTGGTAACAGCTGTTGGTGAGAAAGGCCCAAACTCGGGGCTTCAATTTCATGTCGCCATGTCACCCTTGCAGGACAGCTGGCGGAGTCGAAGTTTTGGGTGTTGCCCAATCTTAGGCAGTGGCATGAAAAACCCTTCCTACAGGAGGCCCATCCATGGCCCTAGGGTCACACATTTCTTCGTGACACAAACCTGAAGGAAACTGCTGGAGCTCTGAGCAGTAATGAGCAGTGACGATGCTGATTAAACGTGGTGAAGTTCCCTTCAAAAGCCCTGGTGGCATCACAGAATATGGACAGCCCTCGAGGATTAAGGATGTTTTGGGAGGGGAAATTATCATGACCATTTCCATTTCTGGTGGCTCTTCCTCTATAGACTAGCAAATTCTAATTCATTCCCGAGCACCAATCTGCCTCCTGCACTCCAGCTGTGCTAACTGGACAGAAACCACCCTGTGCTTTCCCCATCCGCCTGCACCCTGGGGACATGGATTCCAGGGCACAGCTGTCCTGGGACCCCACCAGGCCTGCCCAGCTTCCCTGCACCAGCAGAGAGGCCTGCCCCGGTCAGCGGTCAGTCCGGCCCCTGCAGGAGCCAGTGCCTCCCTGCTCATCACTGCTGCTGGGCTCAGGTTCCATTTTCTCAGCATCGTCCTCTCCTCTTGGTGCTGAGGGGTTTGGCCTTTGTCAGGGTGACCAGTGTTTGCGGAGTGGAAAGAATCATATTGTGAGTGATCGATTTGACCTTTGGACCCCCACAGCATGGAAGGCAGAAAATGCAAAAACTCATCAGCGCTAAGCAAAATTCGACGGGGCTGCCAAACTTTCAAATGCCAAAGCAGAGAGCCAGAATCAAAGACCACAGCTCAGTGGTTTTTATTTTGCTTTTCCCAGCCTGGAATCAATTAACATTCTTTTCTGAACAGGCTGTGTGATTTGTGACATCAGTCTCATTACTGTGCGTTTTGCATGATACCTTCGCGGAGGAAGGCGGGGACTGGGGAGAACCTACTTATCGCTCCAGGCTCCCGACCACTCCACTTCACCCCACGGGTTCCTGAGTCGGATCAGCTTCTCCGGACGGCCGTGGAGATCCACCTGCAAGTTGCACACACGGAAAAGCGACTGACTGACTCACTGCCCTCCTGCTGCCTCCCTTTCATGCCTGCATCTGAGATGATTCACATTAAATTTTTCAAACATCCTGAAACGACCACACTTTCATTTTATTTTTATGTACGTTTTTAGAATTTGGCCAACAGATCTATTCTTCATAATTTGTTTGAATACAATAAAGAGAGAGTCTAGCACAAAAACAAGTTTATGTCTGCTTTAACAGGGATTTAGATTTTAAAGTTGATTAAGATTGACTTCATTCTTAATATGTGAGTCCTATGTTAATAAACACGCTTCAAACACACACCAATAGCACAGCAGTTAACATGTATTGAGCATGATCTATGGACTGGGCGCTGTGCTAAGCATTTCAAATTCATTATTGCCTCATTTAAACCTCCCACAATCCTGCGAGCTGGGTACTGTTATTATCTTCATTTTACAGCCCAAAAATCTGAGACTTAGAGAAGTTATGTTCTCGAAGATTACCTAGTTAGTACATGATAGATGCAAGATGGGAACTAGGCAGTCTGCCTCCCAGGCCCGTACTCATAAATCCACACACACACTGAACACTCGAGCATGAGCCGCGTGCACCCCTGCACAGAGGCTTGCATTCGCATATGCACGCACAAACTGTGTGCGGGCTGTTTAATTTCCTTTGTATCCCACAACATGCGCTAGCCCAACGTTTACACATACATGTATAATTCGTATTTATGAGATTGACTTGATTAAAGGGCATGTTCGTGAAACACAAACACAGGTAATCAGCATCCATGCCGTTTTAATAAATAACAGGGCAATTTATGGGCTAGGATCTCCATTGCATTTCCCTTTTTGCCTTGGCCATTGGGAAACTCAAAGCAAAATTACTTTCCCAAATGTAGTACTGTCTCTACTCTAGTTTGATGTATATATTTTACTTTAGTTGTATAGTTTTATTGTGTCTGTGCTTTTTTAAAAAATTTATTTGTTTTTTATTATTTTTTTTTAGAGACAAGGTCTTACTCTGTCACCCATGCTGGAGTGCAGTGGTGCAGTCATAGCTCTCTGTAACCTTGAATCCTGAGCTCAAGCGATCCTCCCACCTCCTCCTCCTGAGTAGCTAGGACTACAGGCACACACCACCATGCTTGGCTAATTTTTTATTTTTTGTAGAGACGGGGTCATGCTATGGTGCCCAGGCTGATTTCAAACTCCTAGCCTCAAGTAATCCTCCCATCTCAGCCTCCCAAAGCACTGGGATTATGGGCATGAGTCACGGTCCCTAGCCATGTATATGCCTTTAATTGTAAAACACCTCGAGTTCTTTTTGGAAGTAAGCAGAATGTAGGAACTAAACTAATAGAAATGATAGCTCATGCTTTCTCCTTGGGTCAGAGAGCGAGGAGTGCCTGCGAGCCTTCGCGTGGTTATGCCCCAGCCTGAAGGCCGGGACAGGCACTACTGCCCTGTTTTCCTCTTGGGAATCCTATGGCTTTCTACTGTGCGACCTACACAAACATGCTTTTTGGAAGTGTGCAGAATCTAACTGACAGTCTCTACAGCTTTCCTGGCCACGCCTCAGACGAGAGGCTGCATTTCATTAGAGCCCATAGAGCTCAGGAAAGTCCAGTCCTCCACCTCCAAGTGGGTGAGAGTCAGAGGGGCTCTTCTAACGAGCGAGCGCCAACCGCACAGCTGTGGCAGTGGGCTCTGCGCGGGCAGGGACAGACCGCAGCCCGGGAGGGCCGGGAAGCTCCGAAGCCAGTTCTGAACCTCTGAGTAGCGATCGCCTCTCTCCTTCTCTCAGGGATGCAGTGGATTTCCAGAACCAGTATTGCGTGTTACCTTCCCTCCTCCCGTTCAATTTTACCTCTTCAACTCCAGTGACAGAGTATGCGTGACTCTTAACCAGCTTCTGGCTGGTGATGGCTTCTGCTTCGGCTGCACTGGAGACCTGGGTGGAGGAGAACGTCCACTCAGGGTGGCTGACCCTGCCTCTTTGGGGCCAGCCCTGCGGCGCTTTCCAAGAACACACTCCACAGGCCGTGGGGGCCCCAGTGTCGGACTAGAGGTGCAGGCACAGCCGTGAACCTCAGGTAAATAGAGCCACCTCCACTTGACCCTTGCAGTTCCCAGCAGGTGCTGTGTGGCTGCCAAGCCTGGAATATGACTTATCAGCCTCCAAAATGCCACCAAGAAAGTCATTTATTCTCCAAGAGTGACCCCATGCTGCCTGAAGACGACCATTGGTGGCACTGGCTCTGCGCAAGTCCTGGTCCTCCAGTGTCTGCACTGTGCGGGCTTCCCGGTCGTCCTTCTCTTCCCCCGGCACCCCCCGTCCCACGCCCCATATCACCGCCCACCAGAAACACGCATCCCCCGCTGGGGTTTTGCAGAGAGGAGAAAGGGAGACTATTCTCGCTTTGCGGTCTGCACGTCTGAGGTCACCCAGCAAGGGCAGAGCAGCCATGGACAGGCAGTGACGGGACCTCAGGGCGGTGGCCTCTAGCCTCCAGTCTCCAGCCACCCTGGAACTCCATGCAGCCAACCCTCCTGTCAGGCCATGACCCCTGGTTTCAGGACCCCTTCCCTTTTCTTCAACGTCCGTCAAGCATTGCCAAGCATCATATTTGTTGATGACTGTGCAGCAAAAGCTAGAGATTGTTTAGCAAAAAGGAAGTGGTGAAGGCAGGGCCTGGGATCTGGGGATCAAGACCATGTCATCAGGGCGATTCCAGCAGTGCTGGGGGGCTCTAACAGCTGGGGGGCACTGGGGCTCCTACAGCGGGACTGACCCCAGTTCCTGTCTACTAGGCCTTAACCAGCCCCTGCCTGCTGTGGACCACCGCGTGGCCAGACTGGGCTCCAGCCCAAATCCTTCCCACGCCTCTCCAGCTGTCCCGCCCGTTCCCGACCACGCTCAGGGAGCGGGAACAGAGAAGCCGCCTGGCTCACATCAATGGAGCAGCCCAGCAGCGACCCCGCACGGAGGGCCTTCCGGATGATCTGATACAGACTGGCTGGCGGCTTCTTCAGGTCGTAAAACTCGGAGATGCCACCTGTGAAATCCTCAAACCCCTCCACTGTGGACCCTCCAGCAAGAGCCTCATAGGAACCGTTGAGCCTGTTGGAAAAGAAAGGAAACACCCAGCGAGGGGAGCACAGGGGCTGGGGACAGGGGTGCTGCTGGAGGGTGAGGAAGGGCCCCTTGCCAGTGTTGCCTGCGGGCCAGGAAGGCTCTTGGGCCACTGTGTCATACGGCCAGCTCTGCACTTCACTAGCAAAAGACCCCACACAACCGCTCTCCAAGCCGCCTGCGCCTTCACGCCTGTGCCGGGGCAACCCTCCCAGAGCTGACGCCCGCTGCTTGGGGTTCTGGGGTCGGGGCACAGCGAGGGGAAGGGGCCCCTCCCTCAAGGCTGTGAGGCGTCTGCTTTGGGAACAGGACTGAAAGCAACCAGGTTGCAGAAGAGGGTATCAGTGACCAAAACTATCAAAGAACCCCCGAGAAGAGTTCTTGAGGAAGGGGTAGAAACTTCGTTGATTTGGTATCTAAGTACATTTGTTTTATCACTATTTATCATTCTTTTAAAAAATCACATCGCCCTAAAACTTGCCTTGGGTCTGGCAGAGGAACAAGGCGAGGTGCGGAAGGGAGGGGCGCACCCACCAGCACGCATCCGCGTGGGGCAGAGCGGAGATCTAAGCTCCCAGCCCAAACCCCCGTTTCTCTTAGTTACGGAGGGGAATACCCCGGCTCCAGCCCATGGGGCCTGGGTGTGGGAGAGACTTGGCCGTGGCACCCACGTTTGGGATGGGCAGGCAAGTGTGGGAGGGTCTGGAGTCCTCTGCCCCTGGCGGCCCCACCTACTTGGCATAGGCCTTCTCCAGCAGCGCGCTCCAGAACTCGTTGCCTTCTTCGGAGTGTAGGAAGAGCAGCTGTCCGTTCTTGGTGGGCAGCCTGTCGTCAACGACCACCTCCACCCACTGTCCGTACTGCCAGAACTGCGGGGGAACACGGTGGCTGCCCTCGCGAATAAGCCGAGGGGCAGGGGTCTCTGCAGGGGGCTCACATGGGGACTCCGTGCCACCACTCCCAGCTCCGTAAGAGCAGGCTCTGTGTCTCACTCATCTGTGTGCCTGGGAGATACCGGGTGAACCAGGAAACGTCTGGTCCAGTCTCGCTTTGTGGATAAGAGACCTTGCCCAGCATCACCAGTGGCAGCAGTGGGCGATTTGGACCCGTACCTCCTCCCCGTAGTCCGCCGTGCCTTCCTCAAGGCCACACGGCCTGGGGAGATGGGAGGGGGCAGATGCGTGCGTGGCTGGAGGGCTGCATGGAGGCAGTGGTTCCCAGGCTTGAGTGTGCATCAAAACCACTTGCAGGATTGATAAAACATGCAGTAGATCTGAGCTGGGACCCGAGAGTGTGGGAAGTAGTGACAAAGGCCGTGAGCAACGCACAATACCTGAAAGTGAAAGATTCCCGCGTAGTCCTGCTGGAAGCTCTGGTCCCTGGGGACCACCCGGTAAAGCAGCTCTTCATTCAGGGTCAGGGAGGCGATGGCCGCCAGGAGCCAGCAGTCACCTGCACAGTGTCACGGGGACACAGACTGGTCAGGCCAGGCGTGCAGGGCTCCTGCCTTCTCGCGCCCTCACTGTCTCACCCAGTCCAGAGTCCACGCCACCCCTCCCCTCCAAGCCAGCGGGAAGACTCTCTTCCTCCAGCGTGGGAAACGCACCCGCGGCGTCAGCTCCCCCCCTCACTGGCAGTTGTTTCCTGGGGGGTGGAAATGCTCCCGTCCTGCCCCTGCCCAACTGCTGACCATTTCCCGCCTCCTAGGCACTCAACCAGTGGAGTGGAAAATGTTAAGAAAGAAAGAAAAAAGAAACAAAAATGAGTCCCCTTGTTCCCTTGGCCCCTTATTAGCAACTCTGACAAATGTGGTTGGAGGAAACAGTGAAGCCATTCGGTCGACACGCGACGTGTGCGTGTAAGAGTGTGTGTGTGTGTGTGTGTGTGTGTGTGTGTGTGTGTGTTGGCTCCATATGGCCTTTTTAGGGCCCTGCCCTTTCACGTTTCGGAGTTCACCAGGGAGGCTGCTGCCTCATTGCTTATTACACTCCTGAGACTAGTATTAAATCATCGTAATTTGATGCAGAGGAAATAAAAGCCAAGAAAGCTTGAAAATCCTGAGGCTCGATGTTGGTCACTTTAGAGCTTCAAGTAAACGCAAAAGAAAAGAGTAAAAACCCCTTTCTGTGCGAGTAGGGGCCTCCCACCCGATGCCACTGAGTGGCGCTTCCAGGGACGGCGGCGGCGTCCCTCATGGTGTCGACTTCAAGGTACTAAAGCACAGGCGCCGGACACTGCTCGGTCGCCTGAACACCCTGCGGTGGAGCTACCATCTTCGAAGCGACGTGACTTTCCTCACATCCTCTTACCTGCTTATCCCACACCAACCTCCGCGGTCTTGCCGTCCCTGACTGTGCTCTCATCGTGGGAAGGATACCGTCCTGCTGCCCACGCTGCGTCTTCCCGGCCTGCCCGCCGATCCCAGCTCCGGGAGCCCAGGCTTGGTGAACAAGTCCCTGCTTCTCCTACTCCTCAGCCCGAGTGGCTCTAGAACCCTGCCCGTGTGTCTCAGCCTTCATCTTTTCCACGTGACAAACCCGAAGCTTTTCGATGTGTCTTCAGATGGAAGGCCCTGCGACCTCTTGGAGGCCATCTGCGGACCTCGTCTAACTCCGTGTTTTCTCTGAACACTGTGGCCAGAGCTGCATCCGCATTCCAGGTGTGAACACACTGTGGTCTTCTCACACCCAGGCTGCCCGAGTGAGGGTCAGAAGCTGTGACCCGGACCCCCACCTGCTTCATCCCCAGCCCGTGCTGGGAAGCCCCGGCCCCTGCCTGCCTGGGTCTTTCTCAACAAAGAGGTTCACGATTTGTCTCAGATTAATTCCTCCCTCTCTCCCTCCCTCTCTCCCTCTTGCGCACGCGCACACACACACACACACACACACACAATTTACTTTTTTTTTTTTTTTTTTTTAGATTTTTTTTTTTTTATTCCAGGGTATTGTGAGGGTACAAACATTCTAGTTACACTTTATGTCTCTGCCTCACGCAAATGTGGGTTAAAGGCATGCCCTTCCCTCCCTTTAGTGCTCCCCGTAAAAACCTTTTCTGGGCCGGGCGCGGTGGCTCACGCCTGTAATCCTAGCACTCTGGGAGGCCGAGGCGGGCGCATTGTTTGAGCTC
>CAUYSK010093186.1:0-14448 GCA_963575035.1 Avahi laniger
GAGGCCGAGGCCGGCGGATTGTTTGAGCTCAGGAGTTCGAGACCAGCCTGAGCAAGAGCGAGACCCTGTCTCTACCAAAAATAGAAAAGAAATTAATTGGACAACTAAAAATATACAGAAAAAATTAGCCGGACATGGTGGTGCTTGTCTGTAGTCCCAGCTACTTGGGAGGCTGAGGCAGTAGGATTGCTTGAGCCCAGGAGTTTGAGGTTGCTGTGAGCTAGGCTGACGCCACGGCACTCACTCTAGCCAGGGCAACAAAGTGAGACTTTGTCTCAAAAAAAAAAAAAAGAAAATAGGATTTAATATCAATCCATTGACGGGACTCTTGACTACTGAACTATATATATAGTACTTTTGCTTTCACAGAAGTCCTTCATAACCACCCTGTATAAAATGATCCATCTATTCCCACACTCTGTCTCCTTTAATTTGCTTTGTTTTTTCCTCCATACTGTTTATGACACCTGAAATACTTTATATTGACTTTGTTTTCAACCTTCTAGATTATAAATTCTGAGGACAGAGTCTTTTATTCACTGCTTTATTCTCACTGCCTAGAGTAGTGCCTAACTCAGTATATATTTATCAATGTTGAATATTGAATGCTATATTATAGTAGTCTTGGTAGAAGTTGTCAGTTCTTAGATTTTATTTTGTGGCTATCAGATTCTAGCAGTTTTTGGAACAGAGTATGTCCTCAGTAAATGTCAACACTAAGTAAATAGCCACGAATTGTGGTTTTTATTGACTGTTACTATGTGCAGGGTACTAATGACGCTTTAAAAAATTGTTAATAGTACATTTCTTATTCTTTCCTTAATTTTTTGAGCACATACTCTATTCTAGCTACTGTTTCAGGTTCTGGGGATATAACAGTGAATAAAACAGACAAAAATCCCTGCCATCATTGAGTTTACGTTCTCTGTCACCCCTCTCACAATCATATCCTGTAGTCCACTTTACCTGGAAGGAAAGTGAGGCTCTGAAAGGATTCATGACTTGCCCAAGATTATACAAAACCAGAATTTGAAACTTAGGTACCATTAACCACTATGCTGTGTTATCAAAATGGTCCCCTTTGAGGTTCTGTGAAGGAGAATAATTAGTCTCAGTGTCTCAAATAGTAAAGTGCTCATTCTTAACCTGAACTTAGCTTTAGGCTAAGAACAATTGAACAGAAAGATCATGCCCAGAGCGCACAAGTACACAGGTGCCACCACTCTTTCGCCATCCTCCCCCACCCCACAAGCCAATGGCATTGCTTTTACTGAGCAGTTACCTTTTCTGCTAAAACTAGATATAACCACACAGTCTTAAAAACAGAACTACTGGCCGGGCGTGGTGGCTCACACCTGTAATCCTAGCACTCTGGGAGGCCGGGACAGGTGGATTGTTTGAGCTCAGGAGTTCGAGACCAGCCTGAGCAAGAGCGAGGCCCCGTCTCTACTAAAAATAGAAAGAAATTAATTGGACAGCTAAAAATACATAGAAAAAATTAGCCAGGCATGGTGGCGCATGCCTGTAGTCCCAGCTCCTCGGGAGACTGAGGCAGTAGGATTGCTTGAGCCCAGGAGTCTGAGGTTGCTGTGAGCTAGGCTGACGCCACGACACTCACTCTAGCCAGGGCAACAAAGTGAGACTCTGTCTCAAAAAAAAAAAAAAAGGCTACTCATGGCTGTTGCCAGTCACAGTTGCTATTCACAATAAAATCTCTTATCGCAGTCTTAGAATCTTTAAACAATTTTTCAATGCTGGTGTATAGTAGAAAGCACAGATTTGGAAAATACATATTGGTTCAAATCTTGACTGTTGTTGGAATTTTTTGTTTTGTTTTTTAAGGATACAAAAATACTCTGTCGCATTGGTATTTATCAGAATTTAAATAAAAATATATTGGTTGGTCCATATAAGAAAATACTGGCAAAAGATTAATGAAAGATAATGATTCAGTTGCATTGCTCTCTTATCAGTATTCCTTGTTAGAAAGCTGCTTCTTGGTAAGTTAGATGCATTTTGTCACTATTATTTTAAGGTTTCAAAGTTTTTATTGTGTCCTCATCATATTTCTCTACTTCAAAATTTGAAATATTTTAAATTTCCTTTGACCATTGGGCTTTATATTAAATAATTCTTCTTGGTTGAGTTATTAAAATTAAAACACAAATTGATAAGCATTATTTATAACATCCCCAAACTGGAAACAATCCAAATGTTCATCAGCTGCTATGAATGAATAAAGAAACTGTCATATATCATACAGTAGATATTTTTTTTTTTTTTTTTTTGAGACAGAGTCTCACTTTGTTGCCCTGGCTAGAGTGAGTGCCATGGCGTCAGCCTCGCTCACAGCAACCTCAAACTCCTGGGCTTAAACGATCGTTCCGCTTCAGCCTCTCGAGTAGCTGGGACTACAGGCATGTGCCACCATGCCCGGCTAATTTTTTCTATATATTTTTAGCTGTCCAATTAATTTCTTTCTATTTTTAGTAGAGACGGGGTCTTACTCTTGCTCAGGCTGGTCTCGAACTCCTGAGCTCAAACAATCCGCCCACCTCGACTTCCCAGAGTGCTAGGATTACAGGCATGAGCCACCACGCCCGGCCCAGTAGATATATTTTTAATCAATAATAAGAAATGAAACAAATTACCGATCAATATAATAATATGATTGAACCTAACTCATGCTAACAAGTAATACTCATTCATGGACAAATGAAGCAACTGGGGAAAAGAATCCCAATTATCCCACTGTGAAGTTCAGTTTCCTCAGCCACCTTTATTTGTGAAACAAGAAAATAAAGGCATATTTCTCTTAAGAAAAAAGAAAGGCACTTTCAACAAATGTGGACTTTGTATGTTCAATATCTCTAAATGATGGTTTTGTGTTGTTTAAATCAGTTGTGTTGTGTTTTGGGGTTTTGGTAAATTTATGCAGTATGTAGCCATCAGTACAACCTGTTTTAGAACACTTCCATCATCACCAAAAGTTCCCCATGACTATGTATGTATGTAGTCAGTCCCACTCCCACCCAACCCCCACCCCCATGAAGAAAGGGTGGGGAATTGTTGGGTGCTCATGTTGCCCTTGGAGCAGCATCATCAGACAGATTTTGGATCTTTGTACTTAACATTTCTTAGTGAATATGAAACATTAGTTCTTCCTATGACTCTTCTGTTTGCATTTTGTAGAAGTATTCTCATCCATATGCCTCCATTTCTTAGAAAACAAAGACCTTTTGTTTTTTTCTGTTTTATTTACTTCATAAGACTGAAAAGCTCAGCCATCGTAGATTTTCTAAATTATCAATTTTCCATTTTAAGTTTCCTATTTCAGGTCTGCGCCCATTTACCAAAAAAAGGAACATGTCTCCCTTCACCTCAGCTCTTGGGTCTATGCCAAAATATTCTTGAAAGTTTCCTGAAGTCAATTTTTATTTTGTTTCCTTTTGTATCATTTTTATTTTGTTTACAATTTTGATTCTTGGCCAATCTACTCCTAAGAAAGACTTCTCAAGTAGTGTATTTCCTAAATAGGTTCTTGTTCTCTGAAGGTCAATTTTTAAAATAGCTTATTTAAATCTCCTGGTCTTTCCTATTGTGCTGCTTTTAACCATTTTCTTGTATTGGGGGTCTAGTAATTAAGTTGATATAGATCTGGTATTCCAGAATATTAAGTGTCTAACAAATGCCTGAATTCTGCAGCAAATTTCTGTCATTCTTCCTCAGATTTAGGAAAATCCTTAGAGTATAACCTTGACCTAAATCCCAGACCAGGGTTTAAATTCAGGTTCTGTAGATCTGCCTTCTACCCTAGCAATTCAAAGAGGCTATTGTATGATATAATCGTTCCTTTCTTAGGAAAAAAAAGGTAGTTCATTTCACAGGTAAGGGAAAGAAGCAGAAGGAATAGAAGGGTCGTGTGGGTAAAGTAAATGGAATGATTCAAGGACGGTGGGTTTCTGAAGGTTTGAGCAGGGGGAAACTAACCAGAGACTGTCTTAGTCATTTTGTTTCGAGGCCCCAGAATAACAACTGAAATTGATTACTGAATGGTATTTTGTCTCATAATTTTTTCTATAGTTATAGTTCCTCTTAAAGTATTATTTATGGCATATTAAAAGTTGGCTGTATGTCCAGTTGTTAAGTCACAGTTTTTGTCATTTACCAATGTAAGAGCAAGAGTAAGGTTATATTGGGGGTTTATAAAAGACACAGGCATTCTGAGAGAAGGTTGTCACTTTGACAATGTAAAGACATGACAAGAAAGAGATTACTACAGTCAAGAAAGGGTATTGGGGCTGGGCACGGTGGCTCACGCCTGTAATCCTAGCACTCTGGGAGGCCGAGGCGGGCGGATTGTTTGAGCTCAGGAGTTCGAAACCAGCCTGAACAAGAGCGAGACCCTGTCTCTACTAAAAATAAAAAGAAATTAATCGGACAACTGAAAATATATAGAAAAAAAAAAAAAACTAGCTGGACATGGTGACGCATGCCTGTAGTCCCAGCTACTCGAGAAGTTGAGGCAGAAGGATCGCTTGAGCCCAAGAGTGTGAGGTTGCTGTGAGCTAGGCTGACGCCATGGCACTCACTCTAGCCCAGGCAAAAGAGTGAGACTCTGTCTCAAAAAAAAAAAAAAAAAGGGTATTGGGGTAACCAATTCGGAAAAAGTTGGAACTTATCCAGGTGATAGAAGTGTTTTAAATCTTAATGAGGGGTATGTTTAAAGATTACATGGATGTTGGCATATGTTAAAACTCACTTAACTGTAATGCTTGAGATCAGCTTGTTTCACTGGATGTAAGTATTCCTAAATAAAAATGACTCGAATGCTTAAAAAAAATTTTTAGGGGGAGGGTGAGAAATAAAAACTTATCTATTAGGTATAGTGTACACTATTCTGGTGACAAGCACACTGAAAGCCATGACTTTAGCATTATACAATTTATCCATGTAACAAGAACAGTTGTACTGCCTAATATTTTGAAATTAAAATAATTTAAGAAATTTTTTTTAAACCAGTATGTTGTAAACATTCTTAGGTTTCCTGACCTTGCATAGGTTAGGAAGGGGCCATATAACCAATAGCCCCAAATTTAACTTTATGATGTAGATTAAACAAAAATGAATATCTTTGTAAGTCAGTAAGATAATGATTGCCGTCATGGAGGCTTTGTAGGTAACTACAGGTAAAGTTTGATCAATCACTTCCCTTTGCGTCGTTGGTCATTGGTTTTACTTATCATCAACCTTGAGTGCTTGGGACCAGCTTGAATTGGACTGGAGGATTACTGGGCCCAGCCTCCATCCATTCCCTATAGAATACTCCCTTATTCAATAAATGGAAACCAGACAGCCCAGGACAAAAAAAACTAAACACATGAGAGAAAACTTTTCACAAATAGATGAATAGAACTAAACAAGTAGCTGAAGAATTAAACTCATGGCAAACATATTTACCAAATAGTACATACAACTCCAAGTCAAAACCAAAGGGCCTTAAACAAAGACCTACTTGGTTACAAATTTTAGGTTAACAAAATTAATTCAGCAACATGAGCTCAAGGAACCAAATTAGTAGTGCCATCATTGTTAAGACTGATTCATCTGATAACAAATTTAAAGAATAAATAAAAGTTGGGCACAAGGAACCATTCAGTATACCTGTTTGTCTAAAGGTTCCTTGGAATGATGCCAAATGAGGGTCTTAAGTGAAACTGTGAAAGTATGAGAAATAACATTTATATCTGAAAAAACCCACAAAGTTGAAATTACTTGATTACTTAAGGAAAAAGCTATCCTGGTTAGATAGTGCCTCCCCTGAACAGAATAGACTACTAGCTTTACAGGGTTTCTGGGAATTAGGAAGTTCAAAGATTGGCAAACTTTTAAAGGCAGAAGTGAGTTAATGTTAGCTGTAGAAACATTTTCACTCAAGTGAGTCAGTTGTTGATTGGTTGACACTCAGATTTGCGTGTTCATTGGAGTGAGTCCAGTTCTTGATTTACTGACTTTCAGAAGTAAGGGGCCACCAATAATTGGTTAGTTTGCAACATATTCACTGAGGCTGATTCAATTTGTTTAAACCAGCTCTAGTACTTACTTGCTACCATGACTTGAAAAGTCTTTTTTTTTTTTGAGACGAGTGTCGCTTTGTTGCCTGGGCTAGAGTGAGTGCCATGGCTTCAGCCTAGCTCACCCAACCTCAAACTCCTGGGCTCAAGCGATCCTTCTGCCTCAGCCTCCCAAGTAGCTGGGACAACAGGCATGTGCCACCATGCCCGGCTAATTTTTATATATATATATTTTTTTTTTTTTTAGTTGTCCAGCTAATTTCTTTCTATTTTATTAGTAGAGACGGGGTCTCGCTCTTGCTCAGGCTGGTCTGGAACTCCTGACCTCGAGCAATCCTCCCGCCTCTGCCTCCCAGAGTGCTAGAATTATAGGCGTGAGCCACCACACCTGGCCAAAAACTCATTTCTCGTTTAAGAAAATTTAGAACCTGTTCTCATGGGTACTGACCGCTTAGCTTTTTCTAGGAATGTGAGACTTTTTATTCTTATGTAATTCCCCCATCCCGGAAACTTTGAGGACCTTCTGTGTATCTCTATACTGAAATTTCATAGTGATAAGCCTTGGTATGGGTTGTTTCTTTTTGGTTTTATTTTCTTTTGATTTCTATTACTTTATCATATTAAACACTCACTAGACTTTTTCAGTCTTGGAACTGATATTTGGTCTTCTGTTTCCTTCCTCTGCCAACTTATTTACATTTGCCAATCATCTATCTAGGGGTTGGCCAGATAGTAAATATTTAGGCTTTGTGGACCAGATGGCCTCTGTTGTAACTACTTTGCTGTTACAACATAGAGGAAGCCATAGACAATACACAAATTAATGAGTATGGCTGTGCTTCAGTAAAACTTTATGTAACAAAGCAGGTGATCGGCCAGATTTGTTTTCACACCTCTGTCCTATCCCATTTGTCTTTCTAGGACATTAGCTTTATGAGGGCAGGGATTTTGTCTGTTTTGTTCACTGGGTATATATCCTGCACTCAGTAAATATTCAGGCTACTTGTGGTTCATGGTTTCAGATGGTGCATAGGATATTTATATTTGGTTCCTGTTCTTGTTCCGGGGTGGTTTCTGAGAAAGGAATGTAGACATGTCTGTCTCTGTCTTCTTTTTTTTTTTTTTTGAGTCAAGAGTCTCACTGTGTTGCCCGGGCTAGAGTGCCGTGGCATCAGCCTAGCTCACAGCAACCTCACACTCCTGGGCTCAAGCGATCCTTCTGCCTCAGCCTCCCGAGTAGCTGGGACTACAGGCATGCGCCACAATGCCCGGCTAATTTTTTCTATATATTTTTAGTTGTCCAGATAATTTCTTTCTATTTTTAGTAGAGACGGGGTCTCGCTCTTGCTCAGGCTGGTTTCGAATTCCTGAGCTCAAACAATCCACCCACTTCGGCCTCCCAGAGAGCTAGGATTATAGGCATGAGCCGCCACGCCCGGCCCCAATTTAACACATTTCTGGCTTTAATGATAAAACCAGGGTTTGCCATAGGACAGCACTTCCAATTTAATAAAACAATTCTTTACTATTATGTGGGCAACAGCAAGTACTCTTTTAGCTACAGTGGTCACAGGCCTTCATGGGTAACAGGCTGAAATATTGAGGTGAAGCTAGATATTGTTCCCCCCTCCCAGATGGTTTCCTTCCAGTATCACATTCTCCACCAATTTTGACCATCACTGTTAAAATTCTTATTTTTCTTATCTGTTAATAAACAAATTATTGATGTTATTTTTTTCTGACCAGTTTCACTGTTTCTACTTTTAAATAAAAAATACATATGTGTTTAAAAAAATGACTTTATGTTTATTTCCTGACTTGGCATGAACAGAACAATGAAGGGATCCTAAGTACTTTCTTTGGGTCTTTGTTTTTTTTAAGGTTTGGAGTTTGGAACTGTTTGTTTGATTTCTTCCCTCCAACAGTGTTGGAAGCCTAAGGTTTCAGAAAGGCTCTTCTTTAGCTGTTAAGATTTTGGGGACACGTGTGCTAACACACAGCCCCTGAATCCGTGCTATTCCATGTGGTCAACACAAAGGTACATAAAAATATGGCATTTATTTCCTTAACTACCATCTTTTCTAGATATCTCACACTTTACCCTACTTTAAAGGAAAATAAATCAAAAAAAAAAATCTGCTAAATACCCTGCCTCTTCCCATCTCTGACCCCTTTCCTTCCACCCTTCCCCTCCTTTGACACGTATTTTGGCTTTGAGAAAAAAACTTATCACTATTACAAGAGGTATGGGTATATTTGGTCCTTATCAGAGCAGATATTAAAATTATTTCAACATTTAGTTTAAATTAAAAGGACTATTTAGATATTTGCCAGCAGTTGAAGTAGAAGAAGAAAGAACTAGTCAGGGTCCACCTTTTTTCTAGCTAGTTCACTAGCTAGCTAGTACCTCCTCCCTTACCATCTCTCTGTTGCTGTCCTAGGATTAAGGAACAGGGATAGTTACCTCCAAATATTTCCTCTAAGCCTGTAAACTGTTATGCTCAATAAGCAGGTGCTGAAACAACTGTCTTGTCCCTCTGTTCATTTAGTCAACACAATTACTGAGCACCTAACACATACCAGGCACTGTTCTAGGTCTCTGATACATATCAGCTAATAAAATATACTAAAACCCTGACATTTAGAACTCAGATTCTAGTGGCAGGGACTGGGTGGGGGGGGGGGGGAGGAGGGTACAAACAAATCCCTACTGTAAAGTAAAGGAATATTAATATATACATTAACTTCTGTAACAATTTCATATTACTTTCCTCACTCTTACAAAAATATACCAAGTCTGCTTAAAATAACCTTTTCTCAGAGCAAGAAAAACCAAAATGTAAGTTCTAAATTCAGTTAACGCAATGTAACGTCTATTTTTTATAAATGAGATGAAAATCATAGATATTCAAGAAAGTGCTCTCAAGAGTAGTAAGTCAGGATTTAAATACTTACATACTTTTATTGTTTAAGCCTGGGGTGTGTGTGTATATGTGTGAAACTATCCTTTGAATTTATTTAAGCAAATATTAGTCTTTTCTTGCTTTTAGTGAGATACGGTAGTCCTTCAAATAAAAAGGCATTCATATTTTTACTACTGACTTTAATTCTCAATTATTTTCCAAGGTTATGAAAATTTGCACTTAAAAAAAAAAAAGGCAATTGTTGAGTGACGCCAAAATAACTTTTACGTTTTCCCTAACATCCTTTAAAAGCAATTACAGAAGTCTTTTTTCAAAAGTTTTTAAAATTAAAGTTAGGTTTCTGTCTTTGGAACAGATCTTAGAAAAGATGAAAAAGGGTTTTAAAATAAGGCAAATGGCATAGCTATCAAAGCAAACATGGCATTGTTTAGCGGTCACAAGTAAGTAGTTCCAGGGGAGTTTGTGAAAAAAGAGAAAGATTTCGGTATCCCTATAAATAGCAATGAAAGGTGGTAAAGAAGTTAAGAAAGGCTGTTTCTTTGGCTTTAACTGCAACAAGGCAAGAAGCAGTGAAGTCATTTAAATCTATCTTGCTTCAAAAATGTCTTCCTGCCCTGTACTGCTGCCAGATGACAAACAGGACAGCTACCTGCGACCACCCTGACAACCCACCACCAAAGGTATGAGTCAACCTGGCCTTTCTCCTTTCATTTTATTAAATGTAAATACTTAAAGTAAGATTCATGAAACCTCCCATGCTTCATTTCAACATCATAAAATAAACTTTGCTGGATGTACTGACTTGATTTCAAGGACATTGTATATGTTTCTCTATTAAAATTATACCATTTGCACCTATTTGCAATGAAAATTTTGAAATCTATAGCAATATTCTCTTCCTAGTGTTGGAAACAAGGTATACAGTATATTTACTTTTTAGTAGAGGGAGGTTGATATAAAACGTTTTGAACTAAGGGGCCAAATACAAATGTGTACACACACGTGTATCTCTAAGCAAAATTTACCAAGCTTGAGAGAATACAGTTACCAATATACTGTTTTTATACAGAAAATAAGGTCTAAGAATCAGGATGGCACCTTGGTTCTTTTTTCCCCCTTTAATTTAGTAAAACTTACCCAAACTGAAATATAATTTTCAAAGAGCCATAAAAGAAAAGGGAATCAGGCCCAGGGGT
The DNA here is from genome assembly GCA_963575035.1 of Avahi laniger. NCBI lineage: Eukaryota > Metazoa > Chordata > Mammalia > Primates > Indriidae > Avahi > Avahi laniger. The sequence goes on from CAUYSK010093186.1 coordinate 10,195, forward strand.
GCTGGGCTGTGCTCTCAGCGCAGTGCATCACGGTGAACCGAGGCACGTTAGAAGAGCCGACACAGACAGCTGAGAAGGAACACAGGGTTGGGACCACAAGGCAGTCAGGAAGCAGAAAAAGAATGAGAGGCAGAGAAGGCACGTGGGGCCAAGCTCGGAAGCCAGCAAGAGCCAGTGCGTGCAGAGATGCACCAAGTTATGATCAAGGAAAAGTTCCAAGTCACAAGGGCCATCGGAAACCAGGTGACAGTATCAGATTCTGCAGTGGGCACAGGGTTGCACCCCACAGCAAGAGACCAGGCAGCTGGTGCAGCCCGGGGTGGAGCTGGGGGACAGATGTAGATAACAATGTCAAGGGCAGATAAACAGTGAGGTCTACAGAAGCTGGTTTCATGCTGGGAGCGCTGGAGCCCAGCCCGCGCCACGCCACACTTGGCAAAAGAGAAGCCAGTGGACTCAACAGGTTCATGGAGAAAAGGATAAGTAATGCAGGTGAGAAAGGAAAGAGAGAAAACTACATCTTTAAAGGAAGCCGGTAGACAGAAGCAGCATAAACTTTCCAAAGAGGGTAAGTGTTTTATGGACAGTGCTGTAAAGAACAGGTGGTATTCAAAGAGACAAATGGCAAATAATTTATCAGAGTCTTAGAAAGACACATACGGGTTTAGTCAGAAAATTTACCTAAAAACGGCATGTGTTTTCAAGAAAAATAGTGGCACGAATACATTTGAGATGGGGGCAGACAATTCTCAAGTACACGTCTAAGTTCACTGTTTATCTTCTAAGTACAGAAAACTATTCATTCATGAAATAATTATAGCTATAATAAATGGAAAGATCATTAGAACTTTGCTCATGACCTTAAAGGCACATGTAAGTCGATGAATTTTTCTAATAAGTGTAAATAAGAAATTAAAGGTAGGAAAATGGATTTGTTAGAACAGAAGAAAACTTTCTACCGTTATGTTTGTAGGGGAAGAAAATAATCTGTTGAAGTCTAAAATTAGGCTAAAAAAGTTTTACTTTTATTTCCAAAATCTAAATTATAAAAGCAAAAGAGAGTTTATGAGCAATTCAATTTGTTACTATAAAAGTAGACAAAGCCAATCTTATAAACTATATGAAAACATGAACCATAATGAAAATAATATTTTACCATATGCTATTCATTCAATTATCAGGAAAAAAATATGACGTTTCCAAGAGTCAACAGACATCAAGCAATTGTGAACAAACTTCAAATTCTGTTTACAATTCCTGAAATAGGGAAAAATATTTCAACGTAGGTTTATATAAACACATTTTGTATGATTAACATCAAATGCCATTGTAATAAAAATGGGATAATCTGGCTTAAGAAATTTCACAGTACTACTCGCATATTTTTCATAAGCCCCTTTTTTCTTACAGCCTGTTGAGTTAAAATCATCCTAAAATACACAAGGCATAGTGAACCCAACGTAAGATTTTCCCCTCAGATCTTAGAATTACTGTGGACATTTAACGAGGGCCCCTCCATACGTGTGACCCGGAACACTTCCTGGAATGGGGGAGGGGATGCACGTGCACGGGGCCACCAGAGGAGTGAGGTACTAGTTTGTTGATTTCCTACTAAATACTGAAATTTTGCATATAAATTAGTAATTCCAAGTTCTGATTAATTTGGATATATTTGCCTGTGTGTTTTTTTTTTTTCAATGTTATCTAAATACCCACTGATGTAGTGGGTCTTACGATTTGCATTTTACAGATCTTGAAATTCACTCTGAATATACTAATGAAAGACCAAAGATAGGAGAGTTTGCCCTTGTTATTCAGAGCTGCACAAAGTTAAAAAACCTAGTATAAAAATTAAACAAATAATGATGTTACAGTAATATAGGGACAGGGATTTCCTCTTTCTAATGATAGATACAGTCCCAGCAAGCTTTACCCAAAATCCAGATAAAGGACTATTGTCTGATAACAACAGTTACGTAACGGTCCTTGTTCAGCAGTGGAACTGGAAGAAAACAGATGAGTATGGGCAACCTCCCTTTCCCACAATTAGTAATAGGCTGTTCCTGAGAACTGTCAATCATTAAGAAGTGTACTACAATTTCCTATTGTTCAAGAGAAAAGTAGGGTAACACTTCACAGAGGTATAAGGAAGGCAATAGTTTTATTATTTTTCCTTTACAATATAAAATAACTCACTGCTAATTTATAACATTAATATAACCTAGTCATAAATTTCTTTTATAAAGTTTCAAGAATATTGACAGCTGTTTTTCCACTAGTTAAAATATCTCATTACACTTATTTGTATATTATTTTAAGGAAAAAGTGAACGTAATTTACTGTGTGTTCAGTGACTTAACATTTAATAGCATTTACTTCACTTGATCTTTAGAAGCAAAGTTTCAACCAACAAAAGAAATCAAAATATTTATAAATAAAATCATCTGGACTATTCTTTAAAAATAAAAAATTTTAGGGGAACCAGATATATAGTAACAATCTAAAAATCAACATCATCTTATTTTTTGGTAAATGTTAGAATAAAATTTTATAAACTAGAATAATTAATAACTCTCATAAATAAAAGTTTAAATTTCAGCTCCAAAAGAGTTCAAGACGGTTATTTTGTAATATTAAGATAATAGCAAAAGAGGACATTTAAAGACTATTAAAACAATATGAATTGTCATTGTACAGAAAATAATGTACCCTTGAATCCTTATAGATGTGGGTCATGCTCATTGGTTTATGAAGTACTGAATGATTTTAAATCATATATTAAACTATCCAAATCTGACACATTAATCTGCATCAAAATTATGTGTTCTTTTATTTCCATTGTAAAGTTCAAGTTAGTAACAGGAAATAAAAGTTCTAAAACTGGTGCCCAAATTTTAAATAATCCACACCTCAGGAAGGCGGCTCCCATGACCCCACCGCACCCCTGCACTCATGCCAGACACCCTGCTAGCTTTGTGGCGGCGTCAGCACCCAAAGCCAACCCCAAGGGCCAAGACTTGGAAAGGCAGGAGACAGCTCTTCACCTAAGGGACCTCATGAAAGGAACACCCAAAATGTCAGTCCCTGAATGAATTACCTCCTGGGAGCCAATGTGTATTCTCCAAGAGGAAATGAAAATACATTCATAGCACCCCGAGATGGAACTCTATTCTATTCATAACATTATTTCATTAAGGAAATAGTTTTAAGGAAACATTTCAAAGGACTTGCAGAATCAAGTTTTGAAATATAATCTGTTTGTGAATTGAAGATGGCTTGCATTCAGATTTGCTAAATGATGTGTAAAAAAACTTTCAGAGGACCCTGGTCTAATTACAAATGGTAACTTGGGAAGACTAAATAGGAATATATGACCATAAAAGTAACAGTATATTTTTTAAAGTCTTGGAGAATGCCTGGTGATTCTCCCCTATTACACTCCAAACCCTTCACCCCTCAGGAAAGCTCAGTCTTTCTTTTGGACTTTGTTAGGAAATGCCTCTAAGAAACTGTCTGGGAGAAATGTACTGGATTTTTAAATTTAAATTAAATTTCAATAAGATTTAAATTTAAAACATAAATATACCCACATAACATACACAGACTACCATATTTCACACTATTAAGAAACAAAGTATGTACTCTCTACAATGTGAACTATTCGCCACCAATACTGCCGCAAACACACTGCCCTCTTTTTTTTCCCCCCAACATTCTGTCTTTGAAACTAATCCTGAAATACGAACACTAGTAGTGTTGAAGAAAAAAAATTAATACGGATTTCTTGGCTTGTGATATAGGTAAATTTCATTCTAACATTTTGGAGGAAAAATTTCAGAAACTGTTATTCCGAGGCAAAATAATAAGTGATGAAATTAGATCAAAATTTGGTGGAGAGCAGAACACTAAATGAGCACAATCTCTAATTCCTTTTCTTCCTGTTATTGGAAGAGCAATAAGTATTAAGAATATGCATTTTATGCCAGGCTTATGGAAAGAGGAAACAAGACACTCTAAAAATTCGTGACTAACAATTTGAAAATAAGAGCAAAGCCAAGCCCAGGTTTTCCAACCAGAAGTGTTCAAAGTCTTTTCAAAAAAGCAATGTATAAAAATCAATACACACAAATCTGAGGCATTCATATATGCCAACAACAGTCAAGCCGAAGATCAAATCAAAAACGCAATTCCTTTTACAATAGCCTCAAAGAAAATTAAATATCTAGGAATATATTTAACGAAAGATGTAAGAGA
>CAUYSK010093188.1:0-11147 GCA_963575035.1 Avahi laniger
TAAGACGGTTGGCCCTGGGGCTTAGTAAGTCGCCACTGAGGCACAGAACAGGCTTTTGACTGCAGCAGGTTGGCAACTTTGCCAGGGAGTTGAGCTCCGAATGGAGCGTGCAATTGCCCATCTCCCACATGTTGCCCCAGCCCACCCTTGGCACGGTAAACCCTGGGAGAGCAGCGTCAGAATTAAACAGACAGACATACCCTGCTAGGCAAGAGCAAGTAGAGAAACAGCGCGGCAAAGGACCGGGGAGGTAATTCCACATGAAGTGCTATGTGGCGAACAGGCAGATAGAGCAAAGTGACTGCTTTGCCTCTTTCAAAAGAACCTTTCAATGAAGCTGTCTTTAACCAGCATGCTTCCTTTGTTAGGATTTTATCTCCTTTGGCTCTGGAGAGCCACCAGCTAGTGAGTACCACTCCTTTGTGCTTTACCACAACAACAGTCCCCGGTGGTCTGAACTGCTGAAACTTCCTATTCCCGTGGATAAATTCCGGGGCGCACACATCCGCTTCGAGTTTCGGCATTGTTCCAGTAAGTGTTTGCTGGTGGGTCTTTGTTGTCTTGGGATAATCTCCCTACTAAGGTGTGATGATGATATGGGCTGATGTGCAGAAAGTGTGTGACAAATGAGAGACGTCCAGGTGAGAGACACAAAGGTATGGGAGTCCCAAGAGGTACGTGGACTCATTTAAGAGCCAGTAACCTATGTAGAAACATAGAGGAAGGAGAAAAATAAATATACAGGAAATGTAGGTTCTCCTTAAATTGATTAAATCAATTTGTCACTTACAGAAAGGGGAGACACAGCATTAAAAACTGGACTGGTTCTGGTGGTCTTAGGCAACACTAACTAGTCTGACATCTCTAGGAGCTGATCAGACAGCTCAGGGCTTTTCTGGGCATGTGAAGCCCCTAGAAAAGCCTTTGGTAAGCTCGGATTTATATCATGTATCTACATCACTGTACAGACTCAAACAGTATTCGAAGAGGATTAAATAATGTCAACCAGGAAAGGACTTAGAGATATGAAGTCATTGCCTCATTTTACAGATTTAAACAACCCAAGGCATAGAAATGATATACGATTTGTCCGTGTGGACATTGCTATCCATAAAGTTGTGATTTCTTGATGTGTTTATTTTAATTCTTTTGTACTCATTACCACCTCCTGAAGCCCCCACTCCCTCCCCCTATCAATCCCAGCTCAGGGATCCTCTGCTATTCCCTGTGTCACCGACTGTGTCTGAGACACTGCCTCACGGTGCACATTGTGTCTGGTGAATCTTGCTTTGGGAGCAGTACAGCAAATGAGAGCTCCAAGAGAATTACATTATTGCAGAAGCAGCAGGCTCCTCTCCGGTCTGGAAGGAATAATGCTTTGCCAAGAGATATATGGCGACTTCACTTCAATGATATTGTAATTCACCCAAGATTCAGGCAGAGGAGGACTTTGTTCATTACTGGAACTATGGCATATTTCAGATTTGGCTCAGGGAGCTCCATAAATTATGCTTTTCTGGATGTTTCAGAATGCAGGAAGATGGCTAACAAAGCCTTATGATTCTTCCACATTCCCAGAAGAGTTTCACGTAAAGGGCTTGAAGTAGGAAAACATGAAGGACTTGGAATGGGGCCATACAATTCCTTCCACCAATCCTTGTTATAAATTCTCACTTGGGCCTAGTATGAGCTTTGAACTTTAAGGTAAGAAAAAGATGGAGGAAAATAAAGGTGAAACAGTAGAGAAAGAAAGAAAGCATTTGGAGAAAATTATTATAATTCAGAACTTAGAAAGCGGAATAGAGGCTATTTTCAATAAAATCTGTTAGAACTCTCCCTCTCATCCTTGTACTTCAACACTATTCACAGGTTTGGAGGTTTTTTAATGTTCATTACTAAAATTGAGAAGAAACAACAAAATGTAAAGAAGAAAAATATCCCCATAATACCACAAACTACAAATAACCAATGTAATCATTTTCTCACATGGGATTCCTAATATTTCTCTGTGTACATATATTAATTCAAAAATACCATTCATGAAGCAAATATTTATTGAATACTCATTATGTGCCAAACATTTTATTATTGGGTACTAGAGGTAGGTTTCCAAACACAACAAAATATCTTCTCTCACAGAGCTTTCATTCCAGAGAGGGAAGGCAGGCAGCAAATGAGCAAATAAATACATAATATATCAGATAGTGAGGGGTAAGGGTGATGAAGAAGACTTAAATTGGGATTAGGGGATAGAGAGTGATGGTGATGTGTTGCTTTTCTATACAGGGCAGTCAGGAAAGACCTCTCCGATAAGGAGACTAAAGAAGTGAAGTCCTGAGCCATTGGGGTATCTGGGGAGAGAATATTTCAGGCAGAGAGCACAGTACAAAGGACATGAGGTCGAAACATGCTTGGCATTTTCAAGGAATAGCAAGCAGGCCAGAAAGGGAGCAGGGGAAGCAGATCTCATATTGTCTTTGGCATCACAGTGAGGACTATGGATTTTATTTGGCATGAGGAGAGCCTTTAGAGGATTTGAGCTGATGATAAATCTGGCTGCTGTATGAATAATAGATTGCAGGTAGGCCAGCTGGAAACAGTAAGACCATTGGGAGGTATTTTCAGTCCTTCAAATGAGAGATTAAAGTGGTCTGCTATAGAATGGTAGAGGCTTGATTCTTTTTTTTTTTTTTTTTTTTTTTTACAGAATATTGACAGATTAGAAGTGAGTGAAGGAGAAAAGTAAAGGATGACCCAAAGATTTAGGCCTGAGAATGAAGTGGTCATCTAATGAATCAAGAAAGTCAATAGGAAGAATCTGTTTGGGGAGTAAATATTAAACATTCCATTTTAGATGCATTAAATTTGAGATGTTTATTAGGCAAGATATCAAATATGCAATTGTATGAGGTCCAGGTTCAACAGTTAAACTTGAGAATGAGAAGGTATAGTTCAGTAGTTGGTCTGCTGTAAATATTTAATAACCAGCCTTTGGATAGGGGTGGCCTTGAACTATAGCATTTGCTAATTTCCATAGTGTAAATACTCCCACCATGGCCAATTTCAAGCTACCAACACGACATCACTGAATGCGGAGTTTGGGAAAGATGTGCCCTCCAAGCTCTATGAGCCCATATGATTCAGCTCCAGCACATTACTGATTTTAATGGTTTTTAAAGCCTGAGACTAGATGAGATTCCTAGATAGTAAGTTTCGATAGCAAAGGGAAGTCCAAGGTTGGATTTGTAGGGCATCACCACGTTTAGAGCTGGAATAAGGAGGAGCCATTAAGGGATAATAAGAAGGAACAGCCAGTAGACTGAAGGAGAGTCAAGGCAGAACAGAATCCAAAAGGCTAAATGAAGGCAGTTTTTCAAGAGGGGATTGATCGATCAGATGTGTCAGGTGCCAGAGATAAATCAAATAGATGAAGACAGAGAAATTGTCATTTGATTTGTCATCATGGAAGCCACTGGATCTGACAAGCAGTTTTAGTGAATTTGTGGTGATGAACATGAATTCAAGAGTGAGATGGAGGAAGGAAAGGTGAAGCAGTGAGTAGAGACAAATCTTTGGGGAAGTTTTGCTATGATAATACAAGAGCTGTGTTGATGCATAAGAAGACTCAGTATTGTTAAGATGTCAATTCTTAACTGGATCTATAGATTCAGTGTGATCCTAATCAAAATTCTAGCAAGGGATTTTTGGAATATCAAAAAACTGATCCTAAAGTTCATATGAAAAAGCAGAAGACCCAGAATAGTCAACACAATATTGAAGGAGAAGAACAAAGATGGAGATCTAACATTACTCAACTTCAAGACTTACTATAAAGCTACAGTAATTGAGATAACATGGTCTTGGGAAACAACAGACAAATAGATACATGGAACAGAATAGAGAGACCAGAAATAGACCCACTTAAATATAGTCAGTCAACCTATCTTTCACAAAGGAGCAAAGACAATACAATGGAGGAAGGCAATCTTTTAGACAAATGGTGCTGACATTTATTTGCTAGACATTCATTTGCAAAAAAATGAAGCTAGAAATGGACCTTACATTCTTCACAAAAATTAACTCCAATGGATCATGAAACTAAATGTAAAATGCAAAAACTATAAAACTCCTAGAAGATAACCTAGGAGAAAATTTTGTTCACTTTGGATTTGGCGGTACAACACCAAAGGCATGATTCATGAAAGAAAGAATTGATAAGCTGAACTACATTAAAATTAAAAATTTTCTGCTCTGTGAAAAGCACTGTCAAAGAATGAGAAGATAAGCCACAGATCAGGAGAAAATATTTACAAAAGACATATCTGATAAAGGACTGTTATGCAAAATATACAAACAACTCTTAAAATTCAATAATAAGAAAATGAACAACTTGATTAAAATATGGGCCAAAGACCTTAACAGATACTGCACCAAAGAAGATATACAGATGTAAAAAAAGCTTGTGAAGACGTGCATCCTATCACTTATCACATGTCAGGGAAAACAAGAGCAGGATACCACCACCCACCTATTAGAATGGCCAAAATCCAGAACACTGACAGCACCAAATGCTGGCGAGAATGTGCAGCAAAGGAACTCTCATTCATTGCTCATGGGAATGCAAAATGGTACAGCCACTTTGGCAGACAGTGTGGTGATTTCTTATAAAACTAAACATGCCCTTACCATGTGATTCAATAGTCATGCTCCTTGGTATTTACCCAAAGGAGCTGAAAAGTTATGTCTGCACAAAAACCTGCACATGGACGTTTATAGCAGCTTTATAATAATTGCCAAAATTTGGAAACAACTAACATGCCCTTCAGTAGGTGAATGGAAAATTAAACTGTAGTATATCCAGACAATGGGATATTACTTATCACTAAAAAGAAATGAGTAATCAAACCATGAAAAGACATGGAGGAACCTTAAATACATATTACAAAGTGAAAGAAGCCAATGTGAAAAGGCTACGTACTGTACCACCTAGATGACATTCTGGAAAAGGCAAAGCTATAGAGACAGTAAAAAGATGAGTGGTTGACGTAGTACACAGAGGATTTTTAGTGTAATGAAACTATTCTTTGTGAAACTATAGTGGTGGATACCTGTTATTATTCATTGGTCCAAACCCATAAAATGCACAGCACCAAGAGTGAACCTTAATGTAAACTATGGACTTTGAGTGATCATGATGTATCAATGTAGTTTCATCAGTTGTAACAAATGTACCACTCTAGTGGGGGATGTTGATGGTGGGAGAAGTTGTCCATGGGGGGCGGGTGAGGGTTATATGGAAAATTTCTGTACTTTCCTCTCAATTTTGCTGTGAACCTGAAACTGCTCTAAAAAATAAAGGTTATTTAAAAATAGAAGAAGCATATAGGAGAGCCGAGAAATGGGATAGGAGCCATAGTTGAACACTAGGTGATGTGAGATTTTTTTTTAATACAATGGAACTTTTGAAACATGTTTATTTGGTGGAAGAGATTCAGAGGAGAGGAAAGACCATGGTGTAGAAGAGAGAAGGGACAACTCTAGGAACAATGTCCTTGGGGGAAAGGAGCTTGGACTGCAGTGCACAGGGGAGGAGTTGGCCTCAGGTAAGAGCGTGGACAGTTCAGGACAGTTCTGGAGACTGCAGGACACTGATGCAGGTGGGTTATCGGGTGTGGGAGCATGTGGGATCTCCCTACACATCTGAGAGTAAGGAGGGTGCCAAGGTGTTGGAAGCTTGAGAAGGGAGGAGAACCAATGAAAGAATCATCTAGAAAAGTGGGAGAGTGAGTTGATTAGGTAAATGTAGAAAGATTGCCCAGCTCAGGACCCCTTTGCAGTTAGTGTGCATTGGTTAAAGTGAAATCAGTGTAGTTTGGCATGGAATAAACTGAAAGATGGATTTAACCAGGTTGGAGTGTTATAATGGAAGTGCGGAAGAGTGAAGGGGTTGAAGGTATTTGCCAGGAATTGACTAGAATGAAGTATCCATAGAAATGGGAAGCGAGAGAGAAGAGGGAAGAAAGTTGATGAATTGTAGGTTCCAGAAGGCAGAATTGTTAGAGTAGGCAACTAGAATGAATTGGAAAGTTAGGGGCTGGAATCCATAAATTTAGGGCTTTTCGTTAGTACAAGGGGATCATACTGTGCATATTGTATATAACAGTCCATCAGTTTATTAATCCTGATCTAATAGCTCAGGACAAATTGTCATGTACTTTAAACTTCGGTATTTACTTTTATTTTATAACAGAAGGCAAATTTGGGGAAACTATTGCTTTGTTTCTTATCTTAGCTAATTTTATTCATTCTGGAATTTTTATTCTTTTTGTCTTTCTGAATTGAACACCACAAACCACATCAAAAAGATAAATAGTCAAAGAAACTTAGGAAATTATTTCTAAATAAGTCATCTCCTCTAAATTATAAAATCCAGCACCGTCATCCATGTGAAAAATCTCTTCCCAGACATCTTTTCTGGGATTTTTGCTTAACTTTAACAAACGTCAGTATTTTCTCAGTTTCTCTCTGGGTTGAAATTAATGATTTTAAAAGAAAGTCCTTTGGTATAATCACATTTTCAGGAATGTCCTCATGCTAGGGGCCAACACCAGCCAGCCAGAATTACTGAGTGAGGCTCTCCTTCCCTGTGGTTAAATGCCAGGAGGAATTGTGAGGGAATGATATGTTGCTAAACCTCTTGTCTGGTCTTCAGGGTCACCATATCTAACTCTTCCAGCTCAGCTCTTACTGCATCCCGAAGCTGAACTTTTCTATTTAAGTGTAACACTCCACTGCCACACTCGTGAGGGAAGGAACAGCCATCCAGCTTAACAGGCTGCCGGCCCTGGAGCACTGCTCTCTGCCCATCTAAGTACAAGGGGAGAGTCGAACAAACAAGGTTCTGTTAATGCCTTCTCCATTTTTGGAAAAAGAAGCTTGGTGGAAAGAACTGGAATGGTACTTAAGAGATCTACAGCAAGTTACCTAACATCCATGATCTCAATTTCCTTATCTATAAATAATGGCTAATGATCCTTGGCATCTCTAGCCATTGTAATTCTTAATTAGGCATCTGAAAACCTCATTGCCTCATTTCCAGCTTCTGGTGCTAGTACAGTGAGCCCTTATTAAGCCATAGTTTGCAATTTCTATTGTCTTTCAGTGGGCCTGATTCCAAGGAGGTAGCTTCCACGGGGCTCACTGTCCTCACACGTGTGGAATAGGGAAGGGAGTTCTGCCAGGGATCAAGATAGAGCTTAGAGGTTCCCCTTCCGTGGGTAGTTAGCAAAACATTGCATTTCTCATTTATTCATGCACTCATTCATTGACTTCATATATATTTCTCGAAAACCTACTATGTTTGTGGCACTTTTTGAGACAACAAAATAAAGCAGAGAAGAATTCTGCCCTCAGTGGTGCTTGGGGTGAAGAGAAAAAATGGACAATCTATAAATTTTTAAAAAACACAATTTCAGGTGGTGAGTCCCATGAAGAAAATTAGGCAAGAAATGTGAGTTGCAGATTAGGGGGCAGGAATATGGGGTTAGAGAGTGGCTAGTTTGATAGATGACCTATGATAAAAGCTGCTTTCCATTGTGTGGAGGGAGCTAGGGTATGGGGGTGACATTTCTTGATGCTCATGCTTCTTGACAAACTATGTATCTGAACACGGATGTGCAAGCATGCACTTGAATAATGAGTAATTCTTCTTTTTTTTTTCTCTTTCACAGCAAAGGAAAAAGGAGAGAAGAAGTTGTTTGGTTTCTCTTTTGTGCCCCTGATGCAGGAAGATGGTAGGACTCTTCCGGATGGCACTCATGAGCTTATCATACATAAGGTAACGTCAGTCAGATGTCGGTGATGGGCAGGAAGAACGGGGCTGAATTATTAACTCACCATTTTATCACTTTGGAAAAGAGAAAAAAAAAATGACTGAAAAGAATACTCTTGTACGGTTGTTTGCAAGAAGAGTATCTTTTTGAAAATATTGTTTCTATATCCTATGTCATATTCTAAAACATATTTTAGAGGTGATTTATTTTTTCATCTTAATTTAGGGGTAGATATTTGGGTAATTCTGTATGTTGCTCTTAAATCCTTTCTGTTGCTGTGATAGGATTAAATAAACCTTACAAATAACTTTTTAAGTACTGCATGCAATACACTCTTTCTTATTCAGATCTTTATATCCCCAGAGGTAAATTTAGCAAGGTCAGCATTACATTTTTTTTTTTTTTTTTTGGTCTGCTGTTCTTACTAAGCAAGCAGAGAAGTGGCTACACTTTGTCATGATGACTTTAGCAGTTGTTCTTTTAAATCAGAAATCGTCATAAAAACATGCGGAACAAAGTATACTGTAGTAGGCAACAAAAAGAAAATTCACAAAGCAAGAATCCCATAGAAATTCTCTGAGAATGCTAGTGCTAATGAAGTATAGAATAAAAATATATTTTCAAATTACATAGGCAATTTGTTCCAAAATATTCCTTCTTTGCATTTCTCCATTTCTGTAACCTTGTGATGACCAGGCCCTTATTAACTCTCACTTATGCTAACTGGTCCTGTCAGCCTGGATCTAGGTTCCACCCAGACTTCAGGGCCACCCAGCTAAGATGCAGATCCAACCAGGTCATTTCCCAGTTTAAGGCCCATTTAAAAGCTCCCATTGCTGAAAGAATAAATCTCAGGCTTCTCACAGTGTGCCAGGCTTCCACCTCCCTCCTGTTTGACTTCTCACCACTTCCTGCCTCTTACTCAGTGGTGCAGCCACATCCAGCTCTTTTCTAGTTCCTTACCCCTGCCCGGTGGTTCAGTTTGCTCTGCTCTGCTCTGCTCTTGGGACTCCTGGAGTCATGCCTTCCCCTGCCTCTCCCTCAACTACCTTCTGCTCATCCCCTGAGGCTCACCCTGGCCACAACCTCAAGAACTATCCCGTTCCCTGGCCCAACTCCCTTTATTCCCAGCTGGCCAAGTGCTCTCTCCTGAGCTCCCTGGGCATCTGCACACATCTCTTACCATTGTTCTCATCACACTGTGCCAGTATTATCTGGTGATCCCTCGGCTTACCCCCGTAAATTTATGAGCGCCTCGAGAACAGCAGCTGTGTCAGAGGGATTCTGGCAGGAGGTAGACATGCAGTGAAGGTTTATTGAATGAATGAATGAGATTACAGACAAAAGCTTTCTTTACCTTTGGATTACTGCTAATAAAATGAGTCGCAGTACACAGCACACCCAGTATTTTCTGTTCTGATGCAATGTGTATTTAGATGTCTGTTTCTTTAATCATTCATTTTCTCTTTATTTGCTCAACACATGTATTGACCACAAACTACAGCCAGGCACTGCTCTGGTGCTAGGAAAATAGTGCCAAACAGTCAAATCTCTCCATTTCTGGCACTTACATCCTCTCTACTTCAGAAAATGACCTAAAGGAGCTAACAATGTTGAAATGCAAAGAAAAAACTGTTTGAAAGAATAGTAACCAGTAAAGCAAACAGAGGAACTAAAAGTACTAGAAACTGGGGATGATCTATTTATCTCACCATTAGATCTGAGTCTCCCTTATTAGAGATAAATAACATGACAGGCACTGTCTCCAGCTACGGTTTTCCAAAAAAGCATAAATGGTACTTCGTATAGATGTCTGCATGACATTAAATCTTGGCTCAGAAAAGACAGGGCTGAGACAATTAAAACTGGGCTCCCAGTTTCCTAACAATATATAGAAGAGTGAATCACTTCTATACAATATATCACATGTGGACTCTCTCACCTATGGGTCAGAGAGTGCTTCTTTGGCAAGTGCTAGGTTTCCAGTCAACTACTGGGAGACGCCTCTAAATGAGTGAATAATAGCAAGATTCTCGGTTGCTGATTAGAGAGATCCATATGCTTAAAATGCCAGAGGCCAGATAGCAGTGCTCCCTTCTCCATGTGAGCATTTAGAAGTCCAGCTGGTATTGATTCCCTGGCAGAGGCTTATCCTTGTGCCCTGGCCAAAACTTTCCTCCAAAACAGGGCTTTGAATCAGTTGAAGCCCTTACACAAAGTTTGACTTAGTACCCAGAATTCTAATCCATGAAGAAAAATTTACTGGAGCTTGAAAAATTTGTCCTCGACCACAAGGGAGGCTCAGTATGGTGTGTGTAGGTTGTATAATTTGGGGCAGACCTACATTGTATGGACCCATCAGGAAGCATTAACTCCACAGAAAACCCCCAAGTATCTGTGTTTTCTTACGAATAGAGTTATTTAGTGTTGCTTATTTAAAGAGTTGTGAACTACTTGCCAAGTAAAACAACTTTTATTTTTAGTCTGGTTGATGCTGTGGTTTTCTTTCTCATAGTACTGGGCCAACAAGTTCAGTTTCAGCTTACAAGCACTTGTAGTTTATGATTATAAAACCATATTTCCAGCATAATGCACATCCTTCTTCTGCCATGGCAGGAAGGCACGCAGCCTGCTAACAATTGCATACTTGAACTTATTATTTAAAAAGAAAGAAAGAAAGATGGGGAGAGAAGTGGATTTCAAATCATTGGCTAAAAATCCAGCCCATTTAATAAGCGGTATTGAGAGGACAGGGATGGGTACTGGGGTGTAGGGAGAACTGGATTCCTACCTGACTTCTTATACTAAAACACACTCCAGACTGAATGTAACAAAGAAAACTGCTGTCAGAGCCTTAAAAATGTGGGTGAACATTTTTATAATCTGCAGGTAAGCAAGGATTTTCTAAGGATGTCTTAAATGTTAGAAATCAAGTATAAAAAATTTATAAATTAGGCTACATAAAATTTGAAACTTTTTTATTAATAAAATAATCATAATCTAGGCTAAAAACGTATGCCAAACTGAAATATGGTTGCAACATAGCTTATAAAAGGTTACTATTCTCCATTTACCAAGAGTTATCACAAATCAGTAGGAAAAAGAGAAATTGATAAATGCTACAAATAGTCTATTTAAAAATAATAAATGTAAATGTGTGAAATAAATACATGAATAAGTAATGATATGTAAGTTAAAGAAGGGGAAACCCTTTGGGAGACAGAGGTGGGAGGATTGCTCGAGAGTAAGAGCGATACCCTGTCTCTACAAAAAAATTGAAAAATTAGCCAAGCATGGTAGTGTGCACCTGTAGTC
>CAUYSK010093191.1:0-37073 GCA_963575035.1 Avahi laniger
TATGCATTCTTATGACAAATACTCGAAGTGATGGGTACCCTAAGTACCCTGACTCGATCATTACGCATTCTATGCATGTAACAAAATATCACATGCACCCCATAAATATGTACAAGTATTATATATCAATAAAATTTAAAATAAATATAATATATAGATTCTTAAGTTTTTGTAATACTTATAGCCAATGTTACAATACTCATAAAAAAGTAGCAGCTTTAAACCATATAAGCCTCTTTACCTCCCCTCTTTGTGCTTTATTCCATAGCTGTTATATGTATTATATCTGCATATGTTATACATGGGGAGGTACAATTTTTGCCCATATGTTTTTTAGAGAGATTAAGAAGAAAAATTTAAAACATCAGTGCTTTTATTTACCCAGACATGTACCAATCCTCTTCCACATTTCCATATAATATCATTTTCCTTAAGCCCAAGAAATTTATCATTTCTTATAGTGAAAGTCTACTGGCAATGAATTCTTTTAGTTCTCCTTATTTGAAATTGCCTTTATTTTACACTAATTTTTGAAGGATATTTTCACTGCACTTAGAATTTTTGGTTGACAGTTTTCTTTCAGAGCTTGAGAGAGATTCCACCATCTTCTTGCTTATATAAATTTTGAAGTGAAGTCAGTATTCAATGAAATCATTATTCCTCTGTATGTACTAAATGTTTTATTTCTTACCATGTTTAAGATTTTTTTCTTTATCTATGGCTTTCACCAGTTTGATGCTGATGTACCTAGGTCAAAAGCCTTCTGCATATTTATCGTGCTTCAGTTTCCTGTGCATCTTAAATCTCTAACTGTTTTCCTTTGGTCCAGTTTGGCTGATATTTGTACCTTATATCTTCAACTTTTTTCTACCCATTCTCCCACTCTCCTCTTTTTTCTGAGAATCCAGTTACACAAATGTTGGAATCCATCAAGTTCCTGAGTCTCTGTACATTTTTATTTTATTTTATTTATTCTTCAAACTGGATAATCTATCTTTGAGTTCCCTGGCACTTTACTTTGTCACCTATATTATTGTGTTAAGTCCTTCCATATTGAGTGTGGAATATGACAAAACGATCTAACTATATTACAAATGTATGAAACAATGTCAGTGACGGGGACAGGGGGAAACCTGCTGACCTAACTGTGTAGATGAATGGACTCTGTAAGACTAAGGACAAAAGAGTCTATGACTGTACATAAACACTGTGCTCTAGTTGATAAAGTCGTGTCTGTGAAGGTATGACTTAAAAATTCTGATACCACTATACAGTATATTAGAATTGAAAAATTAAGTGAATGGATGACAGTGAGTTGTATTTCTAGTGGATGGATGAAAGTTTATAGACAAGCAAGGGGAGGAGGCTAGAATTGTCTATGTGGTAAGGATTCAGAGTTGGAGACCTCAGTATGAACGCACGTTTAGCTTAATATAGATATAGATGATTACATATAGAAATATTACAGATATATATATGGGCTAACACAAACACATTTTTTATTTGTTTTATCAGTGAAGATGGCCTAGAAGAATGACATTTTAGTAGCAACAAGTATATATAGTATGCAGATATTATTTTATAATACCAATCTTCAATAAAAGGAACCAGCGTTCCTTGGAGAAATAGCTGATTTCTAGACTGGAGAAGGAAATATATAAAATGAGCGTGAAATAGCTTCTAGTGCCAAAAAGTAAGAGAGTGCTAAAATAAAACAAAACAAGAGACAGATTGGTGGATGTATGTCAGAGCCAACTGAAAGAGTTCCCAGTGTCCAAAGCTGGAACAGTGTGAGCCACAAAATACACAAAGTTATACTGGATTATAAGCCAAAGTATAAAATAAATATCCATGAACCCATATACGATAAATAAAATATTGAATAAATAAATAAATGTGGAGAAGAGGCAACTCTTCCTTACAGAAGAATTCCAATAATTTATGTAGAAACTCCCTGCTAAGAGATGGATCATAACCGCCCCCTCCACACACACACTGGAGTGCGGACTGGGCACAATGATTTTATTTTAAAGAATAGAATATGTAAAAGGGGCAAAAAAGTAACTTTCCAGTGGAGAAAACGGACAAACATCACCTCATCCAGGTGATCAAGGGTAACAGCAGTGGTGACTCAGGCTGACAGTATGTACCCTTGATGTGATGTGATGTGATGAGAGTACCACTCCCCCTCTGGGGTATTCCTCCCAAAAACCATGATGCCAATCTAATCATGAGGAGAACAGCAGAAAAGTCACAACTGAAGGAAATTCTACAAAATTCTTGACTAGTTCTCTTCAAAACTATTTGGATCATTAGGAACACAGAAAATCTGAAAAATTCTCACAACCAGGAGGAGCCTTAGGGGACTAAGTGTGATGTGATGTCCTGAATGAAACCTGAAGTAGAAACAATATTAGGTAAAAACCGAGGAAATCTAAATAAAGCGTGGACTTTAGTTAACAATAACAATGCAGAAATATTGGTCCATTAATTGTAACAAATGTACAATACTCACATAACATGCCAATAAATAGGAAAAACTAGATGCAGAATATACGAGAACTCTATACCACCATTGCAATTTTTCTGTAAATGTAAAACTGTCCTAAAATTTTTAAAAAGTATTAGGAAAATAAATAATAAAGTGTAGAAAATGCATTTAGAGTTTGTTGAATTGTATAATGAATTGTAAGTGCCCCAATAATAGCAGAAGCTCCTTTATTTCCTTGTAGCATTTCATTCAGTAATTATAAAAAGAATAATATTCACAGAGATCGTTATACATGGTGTGTGTATATACAGGCACACACATATATTTATATTCTTTATTCTTTGCCAAGCTGTTTGTACTAAAACATTCCCAAAATGTTCAACAACATACCGTAACTGATTTTTCTCAAGTTAGACATCATCCATTCTTACGAAAGTAGATCAGTGGTTAATGGCTTCAGATTCTAGGATAAATATGACTTTCTATGTAATTTTAGATATCACTTATATTTTAAGGATGTTGTTAATATTTTAAATTCACTGTAGGTTGTTATGAATCTAACACTTTGTGTGCTAATATCTGCTGTGCTTGGATGAAATATTAGCTTAACCTTAGCTTTTATGCTAAACATTAATCATTAAAATCATTCCCATCTATGATCTGTCCCCATGAAATAGAGTTCCAGCGAAATCCATCAACATGGCAGCAAATGTGCTTATTTTAAAACACTAGTTTCCATTTAATTTCAAGATTAAACCTGAGTTTTTCAGTCCATTCCAGAAGTTTCCTATTTAATGAAAACATGTTGCAGAAAATGAATACCTTATCTTTTTCTAGTTATTATTTCAAATTTTGTCAAAATCACTGATGTCTTTTAAAGTGAATTAAAGAACAGACAAATTTACGATCAGTGACAGAGTTGAAATTGTGACATCACATTGTTTGACTATGCACGTATGTACTGTTGGACCAGCCCTCCAACAGAGCAAAGAGCCTGGTGTTTTTTTGTTTTGTATGCTTAATAAATTTGGCTATGAATCAGATGTATGTGAGAGAGAGAGAAAGGGTGTGGTGGTGCCTCCCTGTGAAACCGATAGTTCCAACATCATGGAGACATTTTCACACAAAGATCAGGTTATGTGACTGTAATTGTTTCCTAAATAATAAATCACATAAATTAGCTGAAATGAAGACTGTGTCCAAGCATGCAGAGATGGGAGAGAAGCAACAATGTGAAAAGCAACTTTTCCCAAGTTGTTACTATAGCTACCAGGATGCAGACTATTTCTATCACAACAGCAAACAGAAGTGCTTTCAGACAAGGGATAAAGGGAAAAGAAATCAAGGCTATTTCCATAGCAACAGGAAGATCTACTGACTGTGAGTAGATTAAACCTTTCTCTACCTAATGTTATATATATTAATATATATATCATGTATATTAATAATATTATCAGAGTATATATATAGAAAACTCTGATCCTGAACTAATGGTTTAAGCAGAAAACATGGAAAATGCATTCATTGAAAATGCCTCTAAGGTTCAGTGATGCTGTGAATTTGGATGACTGACACTTTGGAAGCTAAGAGATTACTGACTGCTACTAATATTGCCATTTATTTGCTGCAAAATCCAGAGGAAATTCCCTTATTTCTACCAAAGATGGTGTCAGGTGGATGAGTGTGACATGTAGAATAAATAGACATTGAAAAAGTGATGTAAATAGAATTAGATTTAGAATGCCTGGAGGGAATCTAAATAGAATTGCAACATTATGTAATAAAGATCTGATGAAAAAATGTATATATAATTGATGGAGCAGTGTGTTTATTGGGAGTAAACGCTGGAGGGAATGGAGCAAGAACACTAATCAAAGAGTAAGATTGGGGAGCTGGAAGACACTGTAGGCATTATGCATGCTCAATTTCCAAAGGAAGTATTAAAAGGTATTCACTGGTGCACATATTTATTGAGCATCTACTATATGCCAGATACCATTTTCAGTACTTGGAAAGTACACATCGGTGATCTGAACAGACAGAAATCCCTGTCTCCATAGAGCTACATTCTTAACACAAACACTAAAAAGTAAAGATAATCAAAAAGAAAAGTGTGTGGGGTGTTTTTGTGTGAAAGGTGCTATAAAATAAAACAAAGTAAGCAGGATTTAGGCCAGGAGGGTGGGGTTGCAATTCAAAATAGAGTATCAGGGATGGCCTCATTGAGTATGCTGCATTTGAGGGTGTTAGTCATACCAGTATTTTAGAGGGAAGAGCATTCCAGTAAAAAGGAAGAGGACTGTCTTGAAAGTATCACATGGCCAGATAGTAGCAGGTCAGGACAGAACCCAGAGCCCTGCCCTCTCTGTCCGTTACCTTGTCTAAAACAATTGTCCTCCGACATAATTTCCTGTTCAACTGTTCTAATGCAGCAGTTCTCAAGGGGCTGTCTTTGCACCCAGCATTATCGGCGTTGCCTGGGAGACTGTCGTATCAAACACACTGGAGGTGGGGTACAGCGGCACATGTTTCCACAAGCCCCAAGGTCATTCTGAGAACTACTTCTGCAAATACGGGGCATGTTCTTTTCAGTGACCTTTCTTACTTCTGACTCTGGTCTGTAAAATCTTTCATAAATGATCCCCAATTTTCCAACCACTCTTTCAGCCCTCCTATACCCCAATCTGGTTGTTTGTAAGAAGAAAAGGTGCGACAGTAGTTGTTCCAGAATGGAGAACACACACCTTCAGTGTGCCCTAACAGAACCCAGTAGGGTCAGAATGGCTGCTCAAAGATGGAAACCATCTGGCCAGGTGCTGTCCTGAAAGGGGAAACAGGTAGGACCATCCAGATTCTGGGGCATCAGCTCACCCAACGTTGAGAAAATTCTGGGGGTAAAAAGAGTTACATTTACGGTGAAAGAAAGATTTTCTAGAACCAATCTGAAAGCAAAGTGCTCCTGGAGAGAGACCCATCAAAAGTCACTGTTCAGTCACTTTTTACCCAAATGTGGGACAGAATAAGTTTTAAATTAATTTTGATTATTTTATCTCCTTTTCCATTTCTTAATATTACAATTATACTCGAACTTGGGATGGGTTAGCAGAGGGATGGCTTTGTGCCTCTATTCTCTTTAATTGATCTAAAACATTATTAGTTGTCTTTACATTCTGAGCCTTGTTAGACCCCAAACTCTAATTTCTGTAACCAATTCCAAAGCATGGGCTGAGCTTCCACTTCTGACAGTGGTGAACGACGGTGATCAGAGCAAGACACCCACAAAAGGTCACCATAAAGTCTGGACGAAATACAAAAATTTTGCTTGAGATGAGAGATCTAGCCCCATGGCTGTGAAGGCTTTTGGAACAAATATTACAAAAAAAATAAAAAGAATCAAAAATTATAGATAAGACGGTTAATATAACAAACTCTATAAATATAGTCATGCACCATATAACAATGTTTCAGTCAACAGTGGACCTTATATATGACAGTGGTCCCATAAGATTATAATGGAGCTGAAAAATTCTTCAAAGTAATGGACCATATAACAATCTAAAAAAGTAAAACTACGTGGTCATAGCAGCTTATGCAGGAAAATCATTTGACAAAAACAAACTAGAGTAGAAGGGAACTTCCTCAGCCCAAAAAATGACATACAGGAAAATCCTATAGCTAAGAATATACTTAATTGTGCAACAATGAATGCTTTTCTCTTAAGCTTAGCAACACACTTTGAATACTCTATTAAACATCTTAGTTGAAGTTCTCTGGTCAGTGAAAAAGGCCAGAAAAAAATATAAAGTATACAAATTGGAAAGGAAGAAATAAAACAACTCCATTTGCAGGAGACAGGATAGTCTACATAAAAATCATAAGAAATGTACAAAAAGTCTTCTAAACTAATAAGTGAAGTTAGAAAATCATAGGATACAAGACCAGCACATATTAATCAAATGTATTTCTATACAGTAGAAATGTACATTGGAAAACAGAAAATTTTTAAAACATCATTTAAAATATTTCCAAAATTGAAATATTTAGGTATAAATGTAACAAAGTGTGTACAATGTTAGTTTATAAAAAACTAAAAACTCTGATGAAAAAAATCAAAACATAAAGAAATGGTCATACTATGTTCATAGAATAGAGGACTCAACATGTAAATCTCCACAAATTAACATACAGATTTAATAAAAATCAATTCAAATCCTAGCAGAATTTTTTGTAGATATGGACAATATATTCTACAATTTGTTTGGAAAGGCAGTGATATTAGAACGTGCAAAACAATTTTGAAAAAGAACAACTAGACATCCATGTGCAAAAAAAAATGAACCTTGACATAAATACTTTAAACATAAAAATCGACAAAAGACATGAGCAGACACTTCACCAAAGAGGAAATAAGGATGACAAATAGGCACGTTAAAAGATGATCAGCATCCTTAGATATCAGGGAAATGCAAATTAAAATCATGATGAGATACTGCTACCCACTTATTTTAACTGTAGAATAGTTAAAATAAAAAATACTACAGCAAGAACAGCAAAAGATGTGGAGTAACTTGAACTTTTGTAAATTGCTGGTTAAAATGCAAAATTATACAACTACTTTGGGAAATAGTTTGGCAGTTTCTTATTTAAATATATTCTAAAATATGACCCAGCAGTCCCCTTCTGGATATTCATGTTAGAGAGATGAAAATTTATGTCTACATAAAAACCTGCACATTAATATTTACAGCAGCTGTATTCATAATTGCTAAAAACTGGATACCACCCAAATGCCCTTCAATTGATTAATGGATAAACAAACTGTGGTACATCCCTACAATGGAATAATATTTATAAAAAGCAATGAACTTTTAATACATGCAACAACTTGTACAAATCCCAAAGGCATTACGCTAAGTGAAAGAAGCCAGATTCAAAAGATTATATACTATATGATTCCAATTATATGATATTCTAAAAAAATTAAAAACACACAAAATTATAAGGACAGAGAACTGATCAATGGTTTCCAATAATTATGGGTAAGGAAGGGGATGACTACAAAAGGATAGCAGAAAGGAATTTTTTGGGGTGATAGTTTTGTGTCTTGATTATGTTGATAGTTACACAAATATATACACGTGTTTAAAATTCATGGAATAGCATGATACATAATGGGAACTGTATAATATAAAAATAAATGTAAAAAGACACTATTTTCAGTGCATAAAAAATATCAAATTCCTAATAAAAACGTAAGAAAAGATGCATAAACCACTATTGAGAGAAATTAAAAGAAACCTAAAAAAAGGTCAATATATTCTATGTTCATGAATTGAAAGACTCCATATTGGAAATAAGACAAATATCCATAAATTGATTTTCAGAGTCAATGCAATTCCTATCAAAATTTAAGGGGTTTATTTTTCTGTGAAAATTTGCAAGCTTATTTTTAAATCTGTATTAATATGCACAAGACCAGAAATAGCCAGTATTCTTAATAAAAAGAACAAGTTTGAAGGACTTGCTCCACTGGCTCTCAGTATTTATTAGAAAGCTACAATGATTAGGATTGGAACACAGGTACACTAATACTTCAGTGGAATTGATTACAGCATCTATAAAAAGGCAAAGCATACATGAACATTACATTTAAGACAAGCATGGCATACTGAGCAGGGAGGAAACATAGTCCTCTCAATCAGTACTGTTGGAGTAATTGGCCACCCATATGAGAAGAAAAAAAACTTGACCTCTACTACACACAATACCCAATTTTGGTGGATTACGGACTTAAATACGAAAGGCAAAACAATAAAACTTCTGAACATAAATAAATGGGGATATCTCCCTGACTTCAGAGATAGAAAGAATTTAATGGGACTTTAAAAGCACTCTTTATGAGTCTTTCCTGAGCAAGATGGTAGAATAGGATGCCCTGAACACTCCTTCCTCCCCCCTGCCCCATGAACTCACCAATTCGACAATAATGCATGAACAAATTACCTGTGAAATCCAGAATTCACAAAATAGTTAAGAGGCTTCTGCATCTTGAGTGAGTACCAAACTAACCACATAAAAATCAGTAGGGAAATTTGAGACACCTTCTTGCCATAATCCCTACCCTTGGCACAGTGCCATATTATTGGGAGAAGCTCCCAGCTTCTCCCTGGGAAGGGAAAAAGGTGGACTGTGCATCCACAACGGCAACTTTTATGAGAGACACCCTGAGGACTGGCTTCTGTCTACCATTTTCAGAGTACTGATGAACCTGCATAATCTAGCCACCTTTGAGTCAGTGAGAACAGAGAGAGGACAGTGTGATCTGGTATGAAGCTAGTCACCACAGCCCCTTCCTCCAGCTCAATGTAGACTGAATGGGGGTGGGGGAATCTCAGTTTCTCCCTGAGAAGGGAAAGAGTCAGACAGGAAATCCAATGATCCAGCTTCTCTGGGGACTTCCTGAGAAACTGACTTGTGTCTTGGTTGTTATCAGAGCACTGATATCAGAGTACTGATAGGTCACTCTATACTCCAAACAGCTGGGGGCTGTTTAGAACCAAGAAAATAGATTTGACCAGCACAAAGTTTGCACAGGTCCCCAAAATCTCTGGCCAGGCTGATTGATAATGGTCTTCTATATGAGGCCAGTCTGTGAATATTGAGAGAGAGATGTTTTGTCTAATGTGCAGACGTAACACAGAGAGTAAAGAAAAATGAAGAAACAGGGCAATATGTCCCAAACAACAAAACAAGATAAATCCCCAGAAACTAACCCTAATGAAATGGAGGTGTGTGATTTACCTGAAAGAAAATTTAAAATAACCATTATAAAGATGTTCACCAAGCTCAGGAGAACAATGCATGAATAAAGTGAGAATTTTAACAGAGATAGAATTTTCTATATCTATAAAGTATGAAATAGAAATTGTAAAGCTGGAGAATATAATAACTGAGCTGAAAAATTCACTCGAGGGTTTCAACAGCAGACAAGATCAAGCAGAAGAAAGGATCAACGAATACAAAGACAGTTCATTGGAAATTATTCAGTCAAAGAAGCAAAAAGAAAAAATAGTGGAAAGAAATGAAGAAAGCTTCTGGGACATATAAGACATCATCAAGCAGATCATGCATAATGGGAATCCTAGACAAAAAGAGAGATAGAAAGAACCAGAAAGCATATTCAAAAAAAATCAGGGTTAAAAATTATCTAAATCTGCGGAAGGAAATGGTCATCTAGATCCAGGAAGCCCAAACAACACTAAATAAAAGGAATCCATAGAAATGCATAATGAGATACATTATAATCAAATTGTCAAGTCAAAGACAAAGACAGATTTTTGAAAAACAGTAAGAGAAAAGCAAGTTGTCACATACAAGGGTGCCCTAATAAACCATCAGTGGAATTTTTCAGCAGAAACCTTATTGGCCAGAAAGGAGTAGGATGATATATTCAAACAACTAAAAGAAAAAAAAAAATCTTTCAACCAAGAATACTATACCTGGCAAAACTGTCCTTTAATAATGAAGGAGAGGTGAAGATTTTCCCAAACAAAAGCTGAAGGAGTTCATCAACACCAGACCTGCCTTACCAGAAATGCTAAAGGCATCCTTTTAAGATGAAGCCAAAGAATGCTAAACAATATTATAGCATTAGGAAGTAAAAAACTCATTAGTAAAGGTAAATACATAGACACATATATAATACTGTATTATTGTAATGGTGGTGAGTAAATCACTTTTAATTCTAGTGTAAAAATTTATTAAAAGTATTAAAATAACTAAAAATATATTAATGGATGCATAATATAAATGGATGTACTGAACACACTTTATATTAAAGACATATATAGGCTGAAAATGAAGGATGGAAAAACTTATTTCATGAAAATAGTAACCAAAAGAGAGCGGAAGTAGCTGTATTTATACCAAACAAAATTTAAGTCAAAAACTGTCACATGACACAAAGAAGGACATTATATAATGATAAAAGGGTCAGTACACCAGAAATGTATAATTATAAGTATGTATGCATCAGAGCACCTAAATATATGAAGGAAACATTGACAGAACTGAAGAGAGATAAAGACAGCAACACAATAATAGTAGAAGACTTTAGTAACCCACATATTAAAAATAATGGGTAGAACAACCAGACTGAAAATCAACAAAGGAATAGTAGATTTGATCAACGCTATAGACCAAATGGACCTAACACACATACACAGAACATTTTACCCAACAGCAGCAGAATAGACATTCTTCTCAAGTGGAAATAAAACATTCTTCAAGACAGATCACATGTTAGGTCATAAAGTAAGCCTTAACAAACTTACAAAGATTGAAATCATACCAAGTATATTTTCCAACCACAGTGAAACTAGAAATCAATAGCAGAAGGAAAACTAGAAAATTCATAAATATCTTAAAATTAAATAATACACTTTTGAACAACCAATAGGTCAAAGAAGATAACTAAAGTAAATTAGAAAATATCTTGAGAAAAAATGAAAACATAAACATAACAAATCACAACTTAGGTGATGCAGCAAAAGCAGTTCTATGAGAGGGAAGTTTATAGTAATAAATACCTACATTAAAAAAGACGAAAGGTCTGAAATAAGCAACCTTACTTGACACCTCAAAGAACTAGAAAAGGCCCAGAGATGGCAGAAGGAAGGAAGTGAAGATTAGAGGATAAATAAAATAGAGAATAGGAGAATAATAGATAAAGTCAGCAAAATGAAGAGTTGGGTTTTTGAAAAGATAAAAGTGGTCAAACCTTTTGCTAGACCAACTCAGATAAAAAGAAAAGACTCAAACAATTAAAAGTCGGAGTACACAGGTAGGATTACATCAAACTAAAAAGCTTCTGCAGAGGAAACAATCTCCAGAGTGAAAAGGTGATCTATAATGAAGTCCTACAACTTTATCAGCCAAAATACTAACAAACTGATTTCAAAATGGGCTGAACGCTTGATTAGATTTTTCTGAAGACGACATACAAGTAGCCTACAGGTATATGAAAAGAGGTTCAACTTCACTAATCATTGGGAAAATGCAAATCAAAACCACAAGGAACTTTTACCTCATACCTGTAAGAATGACCATTATCAAAAAAGCAGAATTCTGGAAGGGTTGGCAAGGATGTGGAGAAACTGGAACCCTTGTACACTGTTGGTGGAAATGCAAAATGATACACCCACTATGAAAAACAGTATGGGAATTCTTCCAAAAGTTAAAAATAGAACTACCCCTTGATCCAGCAATTCTACTTTTGGTTATTTACCCAAAAGAATTAAAATCAGGATCTCAAAGAGATCTTAGCATTCCAGTGTTTTGAAGCACTATGGATATCCAAGATATGGAAACAACCTAAATATCCACCCTCAGGTGATTAGATAAAGAAAACATGGTATATACATATAATAGAATATTTACTCAGCCTTTAAAAAGAAAGGAAATCTTATAATATATGACAATGTGGGTAAACCTTAAAAACGTATGCTAAGTGAAATAATACAGTTACAGGACAATCAAAGCATGATTTCACTTATATGAAGTATCTAAAATAATCAAACTCATAGAATCAGACAGTAAACTGGTTGTTGTTAGGGGTTGCAGGGAGGGAAAAATGGAGAATTTCTAATCAAAGGGCAGAAGGTCTCAGTTACGCAAGATAAGTAAGTTCTAGAGATCTGCTGTAAAACATTGTCCCTATGTTTAACAATATTCTACTGTTCACTTAAAAATTTGTTAACAGGGAAGATCTCGTGTTAAGTGTTCTTACCACGATAAAACAAAATTTTTACAAAAGCACTACCCATAAAATGAATAAGTGATAAATTTGGCTTTATTAAAATTTATTAAAAGTAATTTTTTTATCAAAAAGAGTTAAGAGGGGAAAAAGCAAATTACAGAGTGGGTGAAATTATATGCAACACCTGTAACTGATAACAGATTAGAATGCAATAGAGAACTTTCTTTTAATGAACTATTTCAAAATTGTGCCAAGTACTTACTTTAGAGTGTCTAGGTAAATCACAGGTTAAATAATGCAATATCTTCTGCAATCAGAGAATCCAGAACACTTCTGAACAGGTCAAAATATACATATTAAATACAGAGCTACAAACATGGAAGACCAATTGCGGTTTTTAAAATGTCTTATCTTTCAAGTATATGTAACTATTGCAGTAGGAGAACTTGGCTCAACTATACTAGTGTGCTTGGAGACACTTCAGAAAAACCTATTATACACACACATCCCTATTATTATTAGTGTTACAGTCTTGGCTTGGGTAATTGGCAAATTGGAACCTGAACGCTAAGCATTCTCCTCAAAGGCATTCTTCCTCATACAGCGACTGATATTAGTGACATTACTTTTATGCACATTAATTCTTTTATCTTATGAAATCTTACATTTTATAATAATTTTGGTAATATTTGCCATTTTTCTAAGATGCATTCATTGCACAAATGTTAACACTTTGCAAGTAAATAAAAAGTTCTTATATTTTTGTGATGATTTCCTGTGAAGTCTACAATTAGCCTATACAAGTATACAGTTCATTGGACTTCTATTTTCAATGCCCATTTCTACTTTTGTAGCTCCATTCACATCTGTGAAAATATCTGTTTTCTGATTTTTGTAGACAGAGCATTCCTAAACATAACCTGCGATGAGTTCTTTTTGAAAGTGTTTGTCTAATGCACCTTGACAACTTTGAATAATATTTTCCTTCCATTATATTTGTAAATTACATTCCCTTATTCTGCTTTCTAATTAAATGCTATTTCCAACAAACATAAAAAAATGTTAAAACAGCTAAACTGTATTGTAGTTAAAAAGAAAGCTCATTTCTTCATTGATACTATCCTTGGATATAAAATTGGGAAGTCATGGTCATTGGTCAGATTAAAGAAGTTATACTTATCAAATAATTACGCCACCTGGCACATAGTAAGTGCCCAATAAATGTGAACTGCTCATGCCTTAAAATGTCTAAGCTTGCAGTCCAATGTTACACTCTGTGTTTTTAACTTATGTACATTATTTACGTGAGATAAATTCCCCCAAATGATGAGGAATTCAGTTAATTTTGGGTAGACGGAGCTTCCAGCATGAGACTCCATTTCCATCAAGGCTACAGCTTTCAAATTAAGAGTGTAGTTTCACAAAATGGTGCTTTTAATCTCTATTGGTTTATGTGAGAAAGTGGTGAATTTTGATACACCCTTTTCTTTCAATGCAGTTTCCAAATTATTATGAAAGGCCTTCATAAATATTGTGGGGAATCTGAAAATTTTAGCTAGAAGAAGGTTAACAAAGTCTTCTTGCAATGTCATGAAGTACTGTGTATATAGAAAAACCATTCTCTCTTCTACTAACCCTGATTCCTGAGTTTATAAAGTTTTCACTGCTTTGGTTTATTTATTTTAATCTTTCTAGATTAGAGGTTCTAAACCCTGGTGCATTTTGGAGCCCCTCTCCATTGTTATGATTATTTTCCAGGTCCTTCGTTGTACATTCCCTCCCCTCTTCCTTTCTGTAAGCGCCAGCTCACATCCTTTCTGTGCCCTGAGCTCTTAGCCCTGCATCTTAACCCTCTCCCCTCTGCTTCACTGTGGCCTCCCGAGCATGTCCTGTCTTCCACAGGATGTGCAGAGAATCAACACTCCCCTCCAATTCTAATTGCCTCTCTGATCTGGAAGTGATGTCGACATTTCTCCTCTTGAGGACTAACTCAGGCAAATGCTGTTTGTATTTACCAATTCGCGTGGTGACCTAGTATGCAAGCCTGGGAATCTGCTTTGGCCATTTCCTTGTTGGCCACTGTTTCTCTTCCTCTCAGTTTCTTCTTCACTGGCCAGACACAGCTAGGCTCCCCGCAGAGATGCTTTGTATTTGAGAGACCTCACTCACCAAAGTTCTTTGAAGAACTAGCACGTGTCACAAGGCCACAAGGCAAGGCTAAGGACCTGCTGTGTTCAGCCTAAATCTTTTAAAAAGGGATATTTCAGTCTGAAGTTAAAATGTGATTTGGCAATGAACTTTGGGAATGAGCACTAACTGTGACCACTTTGATGCTGGGGTCAGTTGTAAAACAAAGCATTTAATATAAATTTAAGTCATTTTCTCATGGAAAAGTCAAACATATTTTGAGCTAAAAAAAAAAGTGATTGAGAAGTCTTCTCAAGCAATTCTAGATAAGGCATCATTTTCCTGATTTAGACACTGTGAGCAAGAAAGGAATCAAAACATGTCTCCACATCCTTTGCCCAAGCAATTTAAATCTAGCACCATTAAAAAATCTTGCAATACATTTAACACTAGCCATGAAACACTACCAAGTTTGGAATCCTGATTTATTTTTTTTACCATTGCTTATAGGAGAAAGAACCTATGCCAGTTCTTCAAGGCTGAAATACCCAAATAACATACAATTAAAACTGTGCTTCTGTAAAGCACTTGATACAGCTACCTTTACAAAGTATCAGTAAACCATTTGACAGTCTGAAGTTTTTATGATTCCCTTTTGGGTGGCAGTAAGTATTTTTGAGCATTCTGAAAAGAAACTCAAAGCTGGGATTTCCTGGAAACTTGTCTTTAAATATTAAAATATAACCCAATATGGAATTAGAATAGTTTTCTTCATGCACAGGAAAGTCCTGTTACTTTTTTTTCCTTCTTCTACTGTTACCATTATAGGACCTTATGTTAAATGATGTCCCAAAGGGGAGGTTTACTTCTTTAACCTCATCTTTAGAACTAACAGTCCCTCAGGTGACATGTGTACTCTGCTGGGAAAGGCTGAAAGATTCTGTGAGTCTCACCCCCTTCATGGGTCGCTACCTTGGGACATCATGTGATGCTCTGAATCACTAAGAAGCAGCTTGGGTCCCAGCAGCTATAAAAGCTTCTGATGGTGTTGAGAAATTCCAGTTCATCCCTAACACTGATCAGGCCCCTTAAATGCTGCAGATTGTCAAGGCAGATTTTGACTCAATTTGTTTAAAGTTACTTTCCCTGCAGGGATTTCAGACCGTTTATAATGTATCCTCTTCAAAAACTATCTAGCTATGGATGCTGTGATAGCAACTCCAGAAATGGGGCTAGTGCCACAGGGCAAGGCTCCCACGTCCTGCCTCTCACCTCTTGTCCATGGGTCTGAGGATCCAAGGCGAGCTTCCCAGTATTGCCGAACACGGTTGTTAAAAAACATTTGAAACAGAGAGTAAAGAGTGGTTACCAGGGGCTGGGGAGTGGAGGAGATGGGGAGCTGTTGCTCAAAGGGTAAAAACTTGCAGTTGGAAGATTAATTGGTTCTGTAGACCTAATGTATAGCATGGGTGACTATAGTTAAAAATACCATGTTGTGAAGAGAGTAGATCTTAAAAGTTCTCACCACCAAAACAATAAAAAAATGGTAACTGAGGTGATGGATGTGTTAATTAGTTTGATCATGGTAATAATTTCACAGTGTACACAAATATCAAATTATCACACTGTACGCCTTGAACATAGACAAATTTTCATTTGTCAATTATGCCTCAATAAAGCTGAAAAAAAATTGAAACTAACGTGGGCTCCAGTGGACCTTAGTCACCGATCACTGATTAAGCGGATGACTCTTCTTAGTTCCCGTCCGTAAAACGGGGATGTTATTATTGCTGTGAACATTCAGTAAAGTGAGATGTATCAATTATTTGGAGCACGGGCTGACGACTAGTAATTTGTAATAAGCAGAAGTGCATTAGTTCGATGGAGCTCACTCTCCATCAACACAGGTCACCTTTGACTAACACCGTGGCAGGGGTATTGGGGTCGCCTTATTTACCAGCAGGGACATCGGGCACAGAGCAGGTGGTGACATGTTCACAACCACCAAGAGTCAGAGGCCAGAACACAGGCCTCCCTCCTTACCTCCAGTTCATGATTTTATACTCTGCTGTGGCTCCTGCTTGGGCCTCACTGCACTGTTTTAAAGTCAGCTTAGGGACCTAATTATTTTGGAGGGTTTTGCTCTACACAAGAAACAGATGTCCTCCGTGTCCTTCCCTTGGCTCATGGGGCCGCCCCCACCCGAGTCGCGGGAATGTGTCGGGACTGTCCCGACGTAAGTAGAAGCCAACTTCACTTTCTGCAGTTGGAAGTTGTCCCTGTCTGGACAACAGAGCTCTGGGAAGAAGCCCTTCCGGAGGAAAGCTGGTTGGTGACTGTTGGGGAAATGAGCGGCATCCAGTGCTCTGTGAAAGTCATTTGCTACTGATAGTTTGCTTCCTAAAACTTTCCAAAACTCATATTTTGTTAAAAATAATAACATTAAAAAAGGTTTTTAAATGAAATGAAAATATGTTAGGAAAATGGTAGACAATTGTTTGAGAAGAAATTTACGTACTATGACAAGAAAGTGATTTTACGTTAAAAAGTAAGAAAGTCTTTTGCAAAATCTTCTTACAGAAAGTACGAAACCCAGAAATTGAAGGTGTACATCTCTCAAAACTTTAATATTTAAAGCCATTCTGGGCCTTCTCTGATACTTTTGCCAGGGTTGAGGCAGGTCCAAGAGGCTGTGAAGTCCACTCTGAAAATCCCCACCCCTGTCCCCGGGGTGCAAATGGTGAAGGGAAAAACCTCCGGTTAAGAGTTAGCAGCCAGCAAGGACATAGGGGACTGCCTGGGAACCCGCCAAGCAATCCAGGCGGTCTGCACTCCACCCTGGTGGTCTGTTTCTATCTATCTATTTAAACATATGCTTATGTATATCCATATTTATATATTTAATATATCAGTGTGAAGGTGTACTTTGCAGTGAGAAAGCATCGGAGGTGAGGGGAAACTTACCCTTTCTCCTTTCACTTTCTGCCTGGTGGTCTGAGGACCAGATGGAGGGCACAGCCTGCCAAAGCTCTCTGGCTGGCGGGAGCTCGTCGTCTCCAGGTGCCTGCCCTCCAGACACCACCTGACAGCTGTCCTCGGGGCCCAAGCTCCTGAGGGCGGCCCATGGTCTTGGTCTTTACCTAGACCAAGCACAGAGCCTCG
The DNA here is from genome assembly GCA_963575035.1 of Avahi laniger. NCBI lineage: Eukaryota > Metazoa > Chordata > Mammalia > Primates > Indriidae > Avahi > Avahi laniger. The sequence continues at coordinate 17,538 of CAUYSK010093191.1, forward strand.
AGGGAGCAGCCCAGCGCGCCCACAGCGCAGACCGTGGCATGGGCAAGGACTCCCAATAAGGGGAGGGGTATGAGAATGTTCCGGCACAAAGGGCTGGACCTCAGGGGGACGTAGCCCCCGAGGCAGGGCTAAAGGGGTCCCTGGGAAAAACTGGAGGCAGATTGTCAAAGCCATGTTTCCCAGGACAAATTTGAGAAAATAATATGAAAGAAAGAAAAGAAAGGAAAGAAGGGAGGGAGGGAGAGAGGGAAAGAGGGAGGGATGCCTCTATACCTGAAAAGGAAGAAATAAAAATGATTTTATTCTAATAACTATATATTATTCATTTTAAGGTTAGAAATCTGAACAACCTTTAATTGGCATGGGTCTGTTACTATCATTTTATAAAGAAAACTGCCGGCGGCTTCTTTTCTGATGTGTTTATCCAGTTCATGCTAGGCAGAGTGCTAATGGACTGAGGCCACATGCTGGAGAGAGGCTCTGTCCCCCAGGAGCAAGTGTCTCCTGCACCCAGAATCTCGAAGTGTCTGTGCTTTATTAATCTTTTTTTTTTAACTTGGCCCTCTTCTTTGTAAAAGGAAGGGAGAAAAGTGTAAGGAAATCATTTTTAAATTTTTTAGAAGTTGCAGATGGATATTATTAAGAAGCATAATTTTTCTTCTATTTTGTCAAAATGCTCCACATGCCCCAGCAATTCATGGCTTATTTAGGAGTCATTAAGCACTCCAGTTACTAAAACAAATTATGAACGTAGGCTCTCCACCAACATGACAATTTAAAATGGGGGGATTCTGTGCAATTTTTACCAGTCACATTTATTATCAATAGTATTTCAGATACATTCATTTCATAACTATTAATGAATTACATAGAATTTTTTTTAGATAGACATCATAAGATTTTTTCTTTTGTAGAAAGGAAGGATGATTAATGCAATTATGAAGAAAGTTTATGAGAGAAATAAAAATATTTCTCTGTGGGTGGGAAGTGTTTCTCCAACATTTAGCCAAATGTAGACACAATACAGCAGCCACACCATACACAGTCCCACGCCCTCTTAAACTGGAGTTTGTGGCAGGATTTCAGAGTCAAGAAAAGCATGACCCTGCCCCCCAGAACACCGCAGGGTGCTCCCTTCTGCTACAGGAAATTAGTAGGGGGGTGGGACTCATACCTTGCTCTACAAGGCTCAATGGATGGTTCATTCTGAATGAACCATTCTGAATACTTCATCCAGAATTCAAGCTATCAAAGTTCCTTGCACTAGCAGGAGATGGGATACATGAGGAAGTAATTCTATTACATACTTCTTGGAAAAGTAAGACAGAGAAATGGACAAAATGGACAATTAATTTCAACCGGGAAAGGCTAACTCTAGGCAGGGATACGGAAGCATAAAATTTTAGAGTTGGAAGAGTCCTTACATTTAATCTAACCTAACATTCCCATTTTACATATGAGAAAACTGAGGCTAAGGAAGGTAAAGGATGTCACACAAATTGTACACAGGGTGAACATGGAGGCCTCTGCACTGGGATTCTTTCTTTCACTTGTCGTGAAATCTAGCAGCTAGATTTCAACTACTGTGGCCCACTTGCTCGGTCACACCCAGGGAGGTGGATTGAGACTGCATAGTGACTTGTGCTTCCTTTGGCAGAACTCTCTTAAAACTTAGCCAGCTTCATGCCTGCGAAGCCAGTTTCATGTGTGCACAACCACAGCCACAGAGCTTTTCTCAACAGGATTCTGAGATTTGCTCTGTGCACTTGCTTTTGCAGGCCAATGCCTCTCCCCCACCCTGGTTTCATTCTTATCCTTTCTCTCTTCACTTGCATACAGGCCACTTGACCCTACCAGCCTCAGTGGAAGACCACTCTTTGGTCTCTTTTCCTCGAGCCATGGTCACATAATTAAAGATTTTACAGCGTGACAACCTAATCTATTGAGAGGCTTTGACAGTGGGTTTGATTTTTTCTGCAAAGCGGTTTCGGCAGGCTTCTGACACTCAAGGCCATTCGCACCTTCTGCTTTAGTGATGGGGCTGAGAAGCATTTGCCTCTGGAAGCCTCACCAGACCAAGTATGCTTTACGTCTTTTCTTTTGTGTAACTGCTTCCAAACTGCCCTGTTCCTTCAGAGATAATTTCCTTCTTGTGATAACTTACCAAGCACAGTCAATAGCAGTCAACAATGCTAATTAACATTTCTTTTCCAACCTCTGCCCAAAGAGCAACACACTCATTACACATATGTTCTGCCTTATTACACACGTCAGTGTGGCCAACATCTCACCCGTGCATGGCACTGGGCTTCCAGCCTCCAGTCCCACATTCTTGACCCCTAAGCCGGTGCTACCTGTTTTTAGTTTTGTTCCAGCATTTTTTGAATCCCATTTTTGTATCACTCAGTATCTGCTAGTTTATACAGCAGGAAACAACACACACACACACACACACACACACACACACACACACACATACACTTTCTCTGTGTGGCTCTGGGTTCAGAGTCTGTCAATGAAACACATGTGTACACGTTTTGGGAGGCAGGAGAGAGGGTAAGGCCATTAATTCCAGAGGCATATTTAGCAGACACACGGACTTCAGAGGGACCCTCTGGTTGCTGAGATATCACACAGCTTCTAGGGAACCTTCCTTGAGACCTGCTGCCAGCTGCTGCTTCCCTGCCATTTGCTCCCCAGCTGCTAAAATGCTTGTGCAAGGCATCGCCCTGTTCCATAATTCCTCCTATGTTGGATGCTTGGAGAGCTTTTGTTTATTCTAGAACTAGAAGCCTCACTGATATACCAGCCTTATTTTTCTGCATAGTGTATATGACCATCAGATTATTTGTTTAAAGCCTATCTTTTCTGAATACACTGAGCCCTAGGAGGGCAAAGGGTTTTCCTGTTGGCACAGTGCTGGGTCTTCCATGGTTGGCAGAGCCTGGCACGGTCAGTGCAGCAAAGAAATGATGAATGAACAGATTAGTTCAGGAAAGACCAGTTGAATTAAAAACTGTCATTTGAATTACTTATCACAAGATATTTCTTTAACTAGAAACTCAATGGAAAGGATAAATATGGGATTTGTTGAGAATTAGTGAACTCATACTCTATAAAAGTAATATATTTATAATAGCTAATATACAACAAAAACTATGAAAGATATAAAAATCTCTAACAATCAGCATCTGTGTCCTTCTTACTGTGGACCTGATGATAATTCTTTACTGTAATTAGAGGAGTGGGCTCTGGGGTGGCCCGGTCTGGAGATTGTTCTCTGGGTCCCCTGGTGGTGTCAGTCCTAGCCTAATTATCTGATGGTCTCAGCAAAGTCTTACTCGCTCCGCACTGTGAGCACTGGAACGGCTTCCAAGGCTGGGCCTTTGCCTCTGAAATCTGAACCCCGGCAGCCTGCTGTTGGAATCCGCATTTGCTTTGGGAGGCTATCCTCTCCACAGTTCTTCCTTGTAGTTTGTTTCTTACTTTTCTTTTTGTTTTGGTTGTATTGTTTGAGAAGACTCTTAAGTAAAAAAAAAAAAATGCTAATGATGATTATATGAGTTAATATGTATGGATCGTTTTCTCTATGCCAGGCACTAAGGGTTGCTCATTTAATCATTTCCTTTTATCTTTACAACACCTTTAGGAGGTGGACACTATTATTTCCCCCATTTTACAGATTAGAGAACAAGGGCGGCTTCAAAAGCTCATGCTACCTGTCAAAGCTTGAATCTGTGAACATAGGGTCTGCCGCCACACTCTGAAACATATTCTATCACCTCTCTCTCAGCCCCGCACCATACGTCATATATTTATTGCAATTTAAGATTCATCGAGCATTATGTCACGATGTTATTATGCCATTGACTAATATTGGTTATTGTTTGTTGAATGCTTACCATGATGAGCTGGGCACTTGAGAAAGAGAATTCCAGTGGTCAGAATGTTAAAACAGAAGGGAACAAAAGGTTTGACAAAGAAAACAAAATATACAGAAAAGTTATTAATAAAACTGCCTTGTTTTTCCTTTTGCTCTGTTTCAGGAATACCAAATTGATATATTTTTTGCTCAGACCTGGACAGACAGTCGCCTTCGATTCAACAGCACGATGAAAATTCTTACTCTGAACAGCAACATGGTGGGGTTGATATGGATTCCAGACACAATCTTCCGCAACTCCAAAACCGCAGAGGCTCATTGGATTACCACACCCAACCAGCTCCTCAGGATCTGGAATGATGGGAAAATCCTTTACACTTTAAGGTAAGATGCTATGTGGATCTTTCCTTATGGTCTAATTTCATGTATGTGCAGCTGAAGCAAACACTGCTTGTGGTCTAATTTTGGGTCCTTCATTTAAATCGTTATAGGGATGAGACCCTATTTCATCTCTAAGTTCCATTCCTTCTCATGTTTAGCGTACCGCAGCATCCTCAAAGACTCTGTCCTAACATCACATGTGTAAACATAAAGGTGTGTGAATGACCTACAAAGAATATAAACTCATTTCTTCATCAGAATCATTTCTGCTGGAAGTGGGCTGTGAAAATTGTCATTAATATATTTAAACCATTCAGCTAGGAAAATACAGCTGTCTTGGAGTACTAATTAACAAGTGCAGTTAGAGCCAAATTGGGAGACCACAAAGAAAAAGTGGGCATTCCCAGCGCATCCCTCATGGGCGTGGCTGCTACCCCCTAGTGGGTCTCCCCGGTGGCAGAGCGGCCCTGGCCCTGCAGCAACCTGGCGAGGTGAGGGAAACCGGGCTTCAAATTCGTGCACTGACTGGCCCACAGTGTCCACGGGGATCTCCTCTCTCCAAGGTCTCTGCGCCAGGACGCTGAGTCCAAGTGAACGCACAGCAGTGACGCGCCTGCGCCAGCCCGCTGCCGGCCCCACCTCGGATGGGACAGCACCCTGGGGTGTCCTCCCAGCTCGGGGAGCCCCACAGGGCGCTGTGCTCCCGCCTCTGGGAATGTTAGAAGCCAGGGCGCTCACGGCCTCTGTTCTAAGTCACTGGCTCCCTCCTGCTCTTTCCCCTCAGGGCGTGGCGCCCATGGCTTTACAGCTCCCGCTGCCATGGCTCGCTCACTCCAGTGAGTTTAAGCCACGTCCATGCTGAGGATTCCCAACTCCTACGTCCCTCGTCCCTCTGAACTCCAGACTCGCTGAGCCACCTGCCTACCAAGTCTAAAGGCGTTTCCAAATCAGTTGGCTCAGGAGAATGTGATGCTCTCCTTCCTCTGACCCTGTGTCTGCTTCCCCAGCCTCGGGGGACACCACTGCGAGTTCCCTGAGTACCTTCAGGTGCCCGTTCCTCCGGGGCCCTGGGCACTCTCCCCTCACGCCCCCCACCCAGCTCTATGAGCTTTTAACTGCAAATGACTGTGCCCGTGAGGAGAAATCTGTGACTCCTCATGTTAAACAAGTGCCCATAGCACAAATATACGCATAGATGAACATGAAAATGAGCAAAAAATTAAAGGGTTTTTTTTTTTGGTTGTGTTTTTTTTTTGTTTGGTTGTTTCTGTTTTTGTTTTTATAAAGACAGGGTCTTGCTCTGTAGCCCAGGCTGGAGTGCAAGAGCATGATTGATCATAGCTCACTACATTCTGGAACTCTGGGGCTCAAGTGATTCTCCTGCCTCAGCCTCCTGAGTAGCTGGGACTATAGGCACGCGCCACCCCGCCCAGCTAATTTTTAAATTTTTTTTATAGAAATAGGATCTTGCCATGTTACTGTTATCAAACTCCTGGGCCTCAAGCAATCCTCCCACTTCTGCCTCCCAAAGTGCTGGGATTACAGACATGAGCCACCATGCCAGGCCAGATTAGAGCCTTTTAAGATTTCAGGGAAATAATAATTTTGCCAGTCAGGAAACAACAACCACAACAAAAAGCCACAACAGGGCACTGTGCTGATGAAATAAGGTGAGAGAGCTAGAGTTGGTAAAAGATGTGTCCTCCTCAACCTTAAAGCAATACGAATGAGACTCTGAAATGAAATTGAGCCTCAGTGAACCAGAATGGAGACATGCCGGCCCTGGTGTCCTTCACAGAGACTCTGAAATACAGGACTGTCTGGTCTGTAAGAGGGCAGCGTTCCCACTTCGCAGAGCCACCACTTGCCTTGTGAAATAGGGGGAAGTTGTCCAAACAGGAAATCCCCCTTTACAAGTGGATTAATTTGGCATGCTGCCTATTTAGACAAATCCACAAGTTTCCAAATGGAGGAAGGATCTAATTCAAATGGATTGAAAACAACAGTTGGTTTTGTCTCCTTTCTGACTTGGCTTGTATTTCTAAACACAATTGGAATTTTACTAACTGGAATTCCCTCTGCTACTGATAGTTAAAAGCAAAACAAAATAACACAGTAGGAAAGCAACCAAACGGCCTCACCAAAGGAGCAGTGTCATTGCCAAGAGTGAGTTGTACGTGCTGGACCCTGAGTGATGGGAGCTGCCCTCCCTCTCCCTGCACCGTGAGAACTTAACTGTCCCCCTGGCCTTGCCCAGGGATGGTGCTGTGTTGTTGCCAACCTCATGAGTGATGCATGGCTCTTCCGCAGGCTCACCATCAATGCTGAGTGCCAGCTGCAGCTGCACAACTTCCCCATGGACGAGCACTCCTGCCCGCTGATATTCTCCAGCTGTGAGTACCAGCACCGTCTCGGGGCGTGAATGCTGTGTAAGGGATGTCTAGCCTTCTGGCACACAGTCCTGTGTTTGATTACAGTGTCACTGTACCAGCAGAGAAAACTGATAATGGTGTTGGTATTGGCCACCTGGATGTTTCCACTCTAGACCTTGTTACATAGAACCTGTGTTACAAAATAGGTGACTTTGATAAAGCTGTGAGCAACTTAACCATTCATAATAATATTATATTAAGGGATTCGGAAATTGATCAACAGTTGACTTCCCAAAGACCCTTATACTAATGAACTATGCATACTATTTGGGACTATACAAAATTCCTATGCAGTATTTTTATATTTAACATTGTCTTCTAAATAGAAAGACTTGTCTTCTAAATAGAAAGATACAATTTTTTTAAAAAAATTATACATATATTTATCTCCTTGAACCACCGTAGGATGATGTCATTTTTTATAGTATTTTAACTTCCAATATTGTGCTTATGATTAGTATCATAGCTAACAAGTAATCATTTACAAATTCTTAAAGACCACATATACTGCTAAGCACAAGACTACATGTAAAAGGAAATAACAAATACCAAATTTATTTGCTTATTTATGAAGTTTTTAAGTAAAAGTCAATATGGAAATATTTCTGTTGAATGAATTTATGATGGTTCACGTTAAAAGAATTAATCACAAGTACTTACGTTTCACTTGTAAGAATTTAATTAACTTTACTGGCTTTCTTTAAAATTGTGTATGGAACATAACAAACAAATCTGACGTGATTTCAGGCAAAAGTTTTTGTGGCTTTTTTCATTGGACATCATAGATCTTTTTCTGAACCTACGATGAATTGTAATTATTTCAATTCTGCTACTACTCCTCATGTGTGGGGTTCATGAAAGCTCAGTTCCAGGCCAGCGAACTGGCAGGGCCCCCCCGCACAGCAATACAGGGTTCCCACTAGAATCCTTGTTTCTTCCTCTAAGTTTCCCTTATTCTGTCATGATTTAAAGCCGTTTAAATAGTAGACAGAGCCTTTTAAGAGTTCAACTCCAGGAGGAGATTTTCTGCATATGGACTTCCAATACTGCCAGAAAGAAAAGTTCTTGCAAGGATTGTTTTAAAAAGATTTTTATAGAAATAAAATTATTTAAATTCTTAAAAAGAACTTACACACATCATTCAGGAAAACACTACTCTAAGACCTTAATATCAATTAATATCTTTCTGGAATTATTAATAGTTGGAAGTTAGCATAAAGTACTAGGAAGAAGTTTGGTATGGCAGGAAAAGTGGTTTGAGAGATCAACAACATCTGTTTCCAAGTCTCTGGAATGATGTGGTATAAGGAGATAGACAGAGTGAATACAGAAGCCAGGCAGTGGAAAGCCTCATGTATACTGTCAGAAAGTGGCATTTTTAACATGTAGGCAAATAAAAGCAATTACAACTGAAAATCAGGGAACAGTGTGAATAAAATTATGTTTGGCAACAATATCCAAAAGATTTTATAAGAGCAAAATTATATTATTGACCACTACACACCTAACAGAATGGCCAAAATCCAAAACACTGACGTCCAATGCAGGTGAGGATGTGGAGCAACAGAAACTCATTTATTGCTGGTGGTGATGCAAAATGGTATGGCCACTCTGGAAGACAGTTTGATGGTTTCTACAGGATTAAACGAACTATTGCCATACAATCCAGAATCCACACTCCTTGGTATTTACCCAAATGCATTGAAAACTTATGTTCACACAAAAACCTGCATGCAGGTGTTTATAGCAGCTTTATTCATAATTGCCGAAAACTGGAAAGCAACCAGATGTCCTTCAGTAGGTGAATGGATAAACAATCTTGTGGTAAATCCAGACAGTGGGATATCATTCAGCACTAAAAAGAAATGGCTTTTCAAGCCATGAAAAAACAAAGAGAAACCTTAAGTACATATTAGTACATAAAGAATTTAATCTGAAACGGCTTCATGCTATATGATTCCAACTATTTGATATTCTGGAAAAGGCAAAATTATGGAATCAGTAAAAAGACCAGTGTTTGCCAGGCGTTGGAAGGGGGAGAGAAGGATGAATAGGTGGAACACAGAGGATTTTTAGGGCACTGAAAATATTGTGTGTGATACCACAATGTGAATACATGTCATTATACGTTTGTCCAAACTCATAAAATGTGCAACACCGAGACTGAACCCTAATGTAAACCATGGACTTTGGGTGATACGATGTATCAATGTAGGTTCATTGACTGTAACAAATGTACCACTGTGGTGCTTACGTTGATAGTGGAGAAGGCCGTGGCAGAGGACTGGGAAGAGGAATACCGGAGTTCTGTGTATTTCTCCTCCATTTCTCTGTGAACCTAAAACTACTCTTTAAAAGTGTCTAGTAAAAAAAAGTGACTAGAAGTAGATAAATCACTTAGGAAGCTTTTGCACTCATAAATGACGATGCTCCATAGAGAGTTTTGTCAAATAAAAAATAACTTGGAATCCCAAAATATAAAATGGTGCTTCGAGGTATAAATTTTTTAACCAATTTGCATGTGTAGTAGTAATTCATATGTAAAGGATTCACTTTTTATAAATGAGAATAATAACATTGTTTTAAGAAAACATACATTGATAATTTGGAGTTATGGAGGATAGTTGTTTCTATATCAGTTTGATATCTAACTTGTTTCTATATTGTGGGTGTGTGTTAGCAGGAAAATACTGGTTATTTTAAATAATACCAATAAGCAATTGACAATGACCCGGTGTTCTTGTTGTGAGCAGTTCCTTGCAATGCCATGATACTTTTCCATTAAATACATTCAGAAGCTTTATTTTTTCTATTTTAAATTGAAACAATATCAAAATTGAACAACTATTTATATTCCCTATCATACAAACAAAAGTTAAGAAAACTATCCAGAATGTTTAGTAAGATTCAAAGTGATCATTAAAATAAGTAACAACTTTTAGGCTGGGTCTGGCTCTCTAAAGTGGCAAAAGCAAAACCTCTCAATGATAAATATATAAAATTTCCCAATATATCACCTCACAGAGATGAGGTGATAACATTTGATATCTAACATGTTTGGGTAATGGTTTTGATTTTTATTTGCTATTTCTTAAATAGTTGAGATTTTTGAGATAATATTTTAAGTAATTAAACATTTCTTATAGCTCTTTCTATAGTCATCAAGATTAAGGATTGCACTTTTAAAACTCTTAAAATATACTTCAAAAGGTCTCCTGAGTTTATTTAAACTTATTAAAATTATTAAAAGTAAATTTTAAATTACTTGTATGGATGATTAAAAGTGATTTTGATAATAGACTCTCAGATAAAAATTTTCAGTGTCCAGAACTTGGCCATAATTGTATATTTAGTGCACCTATAGGGCTTGAATCAGAATTAGCATTCAGCCACAGACACCACTAGTGGTTTTATATTCATTTCCTATTGCTACCGAACAAATTGCCACCAACTTAGTGCCTTAAAGCAGCACAAACTTAGCATCTCACATTTCAGTAGATCAGAAATCTCAAAGGGCTAAAGTGAAGGTGTGGGCAGGGCGGTGTTCCTGCCTGGAGATCCCAGGGGAGAATCCATTTCCTTGCTTTTTTCAAGCTCCTCCAGGCCACCCACAATCCTTGGCTTGGGATCCCTTCCTCCACCTTCAAAACCAGCACAGCACGTCTCTCTGACCCTTCTTTTGTCCTTAACATCTCTCTCCGACCACAGACAGGAAAGTTCTTCTGCTTTTAAAGACCCATGTGATTAGACTGGGCCCACGCACATGGTCCAAGATAGTCTCCCCATCTAAAAGTCTTAACTTACTTGCAGCTGCAAGTACCTTCTGACATGTAAGGTGAGTGTTAACAGGTTCTGGGTTTTAGGGTGTGAACATCTCCAGTGTTATTATGCTGCCTACCACAATCACTAGTCATGCAAGGGCATTCCAAGCCCTGGGAACCTGGCTGATAGATCCAGTGCTCCCCAATCTTTTTGGCACCAGGGACGGTTTCATGGAAGACAATTTTTCCACAGATAGGGTATGGTGGGGGGAATGGTTTCGAAATTATTCAAGCACATTACATTTATTGTTTAGCATTTGGCACTTACATTTTGCATATGGTGTGAGATAGGGGTCTGAATTCATTCTTTTGCATGCTGTATATCCAGTCGTCTCAGCACCATTCATTGAAAAGGCTGTTCTTCCCCAATGAAGTATTTTGGCACCCATGAATTTACTGTGAATCAAGCATGAATGTATGAGTTTGTCTCAGGACTCTCAATTCTATTCCATTGATCTATGGGTCTCTTTATGGCACCACCACACCACATTGCCTTGATTATTGTAGCTTAGCAGTAAGTTTTGAAATCAGAAGAGTGAGCCCTCTAAATTTGTTCTTTTTCAGCATTGTTTTGACTATTCCAGATTTTTAAATTGTCCTTATCAATTATAGGAGCAACTAATCAATTTCTGGAAAAAAAAAGCCAACTGACTTTTTGATATGTATAGCACTGAATCTACAGATTGATTTGGGGAGTATTGCCATTTTAATAATATTAAGTATTTCAGTTGAAGCACACAGGATGCCTTTCCATTTGTTTAGGTCTTCTTTCATTTCTTTTAACAGTGAAAGACACTTCACAACTCCAACTTAGTTTTCACTTCCTGCTTATTTCAAGAAAGTTATATAATTGGGATCATACATACATATGTAACCTTTCGAGACTGGCATTTTTCACTCAGTTCAAATTCTGTGGCAGGCCATCCAAGTTGTTGTGTATGTCAGTAATTTTTTTTTGTTGCTGAGTAGCATTCTGTTTTAAGGATGTACCAACCATTTGCTTAACCATTCATTTACTGAAGCACATGAGGGATGCTTCCAGTACAGGGCTATTAAGAATAATGCTACTATGAACAGTCACAGACAGGTTTTTGTGTCAACACAGCTGTTCAGTTCTCTGAGATAAATGCCCATGTGTGCAATCATCATGGCATATGTTAAGTATATTGTTAGTTTTAAATGAAACTTCCAAACTATTTTCTACAGTGACTGTGTCATTTACATTCCCACCAACAATATATCCAGTTTTTCCACATCCTTGTCAACTTTTGATGTTATCACTATTTTTTATTTTAGCCATTCTGATAGGTGTGTAGTGATAGCTCACTGAGGTTTTAATTTATATTTACTAATAGATAATGATGTTGAACATCTTTTCATGCTTATTTTCCATCTGTGTATCATCTTTGGTGAAATGACTATTTATGTGTTTCACTCATTTATAATTGGATTGTTTATTTCTGTTTAGTTTTTAGTATACATTTTAAATTGCGACAAAAATCTACAATGTAAAATTTGCCATCTTAACCATTTTACGAGTACAATTCAGTAGTATTAGGTATATTCACAATGTTGTACAACCATCACCATTGTTTATTTCCAGAATATTTCATCATCCCAAACAGAAACTCTATCCTCATTAAATAATAACTCTTCGTTCTCTCCTCTCCTCATCCCTTGGTAACCTCTATTCTACTTTCTCTAGAAATTTGACTATTATAGATACCTCATGTATATGGAATCATACAATATCTGTTCCTTTTTTCATGGTCGTACTCTCCGAGTAGCATCATGGTCTCTTCACTTCCGAAAATCTTCATTTTCAGATTAACACTTCTTGTTCTTTTTGTATGAAATCTCTTAGATCTGTCCAATAGAAATACAATGCAAGCCACTGATGTAATCTTAGATTTTCTAGGAGTTGTGCTTTTTAAAAGTGAAAAGAGACAGTCAAAACTAATTTTACTGCTACATTTTATTTAACACAATCAATGCAAAATATTATCATTTTAATATGTAATCAACATGAAAAATTTATCGATGAGATATTCTAATAAAATAGTCTGAGATATTTTCATACTAAGTAGTAGGCACCAGCGTGCATTTTATACTAGTGGCACACTTCACTTTGGAGTGGCCACAGTTCAATTGTTCGGTAGCCTATCCACAGCTCACGCCATTGGCCACCGTGTAGTTAGAAAGCACAGTCTCAGACCCATCCAGAGGTCTTCAAACAAGGCCACAGGGTCTGTGTGGAATGTGGACATGGGGAAAAATTCTCAAAGCATTGCAGGAGGGCCACACTCAAGTTAGGACTCAGTGCCTGCAGGGAGGCTCCATGTGTGTTTTGTGATCAGTTTTGTCCCCTCGAGGCAGGACAGCCAGCAGGACTGGACAGGACAGCTGTACTGAGCCACATCGCTGTCAGACTTTGCGGTATCCTATTGGGTGTGCAGAGGTCCAAACAGACCAGTACACGTTTATTCTTAGGAGCCACTTAATACCCCCTTTCTTCCTGTGTGTGCAGCATGCAGGGTACAGCCAAATGCATTTCTTTCTGAACCCTTCTTGGTGTGACCTAGAGAGAGAACCAAGCACTCTTTACTCATCCGAAGGCTTTATAATTGGTGTGGAGGGTGTGTGTGTGTGTGTGTGTGTGTGTGTGTGTGTGTGTGTGTGTGTGTGTGTTTAAATGAGCCAAGTCAAAGTCTCCTGTTCTCTGCCTGCCACCGAGGTGCATTAGTGAGGTGGCCATCTGCCAGGTGGAGCATCCCAGCAGGTGCCTTCCTCCATGCCTTCCACTCTGGCGGGAAAGGAACAAACTGCTCCTTGAAAGTCCTTCCCCTTGTTGGAGGAGTTGATCACTGAACAGCAGATGCCGTGAGGTGCCAGCAGTGGCCCTGTGTCCTCTGAAGCAGATGCTCGGTGTGAGACTTCCAAAAGGACGGCCACTTCCAAGGGCAGGGAAGTTCCCATGGTCTCAGGTGGACTCCAAGGTCCAGAATGCTTAAGCATCTGCTTGAATCCACATATGTGGAAGCAGCTGGAGGGAGCTCTCTGGCATGTCTGAGAGACATGGTGGAGTCCAGCAGCCTGGGCCAGTGAATAAGAATCAAGATAGTGCCCTGGGACCAAGTTGTTTCCAATCAGGAACCACACCAGACTGATGTGTGCTGTGGGTGAAGTGGACCTTTGCCTTCTTCTCTCTTTGCCTGTCCCACACTCCTCAAGGCGCTGGCCCTGCACCTTCTCCCCTTCTCCCCCTTCCCTGCCTTCCCATTCCTGTAGACTTGCATGCTTTGTGGGGTGGGAGACTGCCAGGTGTGAATGGTAAGGCTGGCTACGTGTTCCTTCCAAGATGACAATCACAGAGTCTGCAGCAGAAAGCACCAGGGCTTCGTATCTTTTTCCAGTAACTGACGTCCTCCTTTGGTGGAAACTCATTACAATGCCGGATCACTACTACATAGGACTGCTCTGACTCCTTCTGCCCAGTCTTGAAGGTGCATGATTTTTATTCCAGCTTTAGGTGAAGTAATTTGTTTGGAGAGGTTAAGACCTTCATTGTGATGTAGCTAAGAAAGGCCAACTGGAACAAGGACTTCTGATTCTGAAGGTCATGCTGTTCTCCGTGAGGTGACCCTGTGTGCCCTGTAATGGTGAACCCCTGGAGTGTCGTGACTTTCTCTCAGACATCGCCCAGAGGATGGAGGGAGGGAGGAGGTGCTGGGCAGGAGGGCTGAAGAAGTGAACCGGAGAGGGTGACTTATCAGCATCCGTCAGATTTTATCACCCAGCGGCTGACTCCCTCCTCTTGCATTGGGGAACTTTTTTCACCTCTCTAAACCCCTCTAAACCTCCCTCCCCATCTGCAAGGTGAGAATGACAGCAAGTTAAAAAGATGGAATGGACTCCTGGCACACCTTTTGTGGATTCCTACTTGATTTAGCGAAGAGTGTAGACGTCCATGAGAGCGCCGCAGCTACATAGGCAGGAGCAGGTGTGAGGGGTGTTTGCACAGTTTCTCTGTTGCCTTTACATTCCCCAGGGCAGTGCACAGCTGTGGACACACTCAACACAGGCGTGGTCTTCTCGGGAAGAAAAAACAGCCCACCTCTCACTAGGCCATCTGCCTTTTCTACTGGGCTCACTTCACTGTTTCGAGTAACCCACGCAACTCTGTACATACGTCTGTGTACGGGCTGCTTGCAAACACCTGCCTTTGTGTGGGTTAAAAACTCAACTGGGGATATGATCCACTCTCTCCTTTCCACAGCACAAATGGCTGGAAGGAGCCCCTGAGAGTTCCTGGTGTTACTGAGATGTTTGCTCCATCAAAGGCAAATTTTGCAAAAATAACAGGGTCAGAAAACTGTCATGTTTTTTACATCTTGCATAAAACAAAAATTGAAATCCGTAAAGATGGAACCAAAGCTTCAGCAACACCATCTGCTATTCTGATCCCAAGGTCATTGCTTCTTTGGTTTATAGTAGACAGACCTTTTCTATTTTTCATATAAAATAATCCAAAAAGTGCTATCTCATGGGGCAGTCAGACCCTGGGGACTATACAAAAGAAATCATACAAAGATCACTTTGCTCAAGGAAAGAGTCCTTTCCCAGGTCTTTCATAACTCCGTTACATACTTCAGTGCAGTATTTGCTTTTTGAAAATGATTTTTTAAGAACAGAGACTCGATGCAAGCTTTTGTTTTGGAGGGAAAGGAAGGCAAGGTGGCACAAACACTGTGCTGAGAGATGAATAGAAAGACTTCAGAAGCCTGAAAGGCTCTTTAAACCACTGCATAGTTCCCTAGGTCAACAGCCCTCTTGACTACTACTGTCTAATTCAGGATTTTTGTTTTGTTCTGTTTTTATGTGTGGTTTTCCAGAAATAATTTAACTAGTGCGATGAGGGGGAGACATATGACAGTAGCTTATATTTTTATGAAAAAAGTGTTATTTGCCTTTCTATTTTTTTGTTTTGTTTTTTTCCCCATCCAAAGTCTTGATAGTAAACATTATTGGGGGATTAAAAATAATTAATGTCTCCCCTCCTCGTGTGTTTTTGTTGTTATCTGTAATGGCACATATTCACTAACATAAAGATTTAAAAACTTTTAAAAACTTGGAAAATAAAGTTCGAACCAAGCTGAGTGTCAGGAAAACCCTGGGTGGGCCCCTTGCTGCATGGGACCTACCTGGGGGCTTAGCGCTGGAACCCGGAATCCTCAACTCCCCTAACACTCACGCAGGTGCATGTGGCGTGTGCCGGGCAGCGCTCTGGGCACTTACAATCATCTGCCCATGTGAGCCCGGAGTTCCTGGTTTGCTCAGCACCTTTGCAACTGAGGAATGGGAGCCTGCAGGGTGAGGTCATCTGCCTGCATCACCCAGGAGCAAGGGCAGTGCTGGGTCTTGCACCTGGTGGGGTGGCTACTGAGTCTGCCCTCCTGGTCAGCACCCTACACTGCTCAGGCTCTCAATTATCGTCACCACCAGCATTGCTGTTACCATTGGGACAGCACACGTGGATCAAAAAGATACTTGGGCCACAGGATATGAGATGGACTCTGCTGCAGCATGGCCTTGGCCCAGTAAACTATTTAGGATGAAAATTTTAAAATATGTGGTACTGCTTATCTCTGACAACTGTGTCAGCTGTAACCGTATTGGAGTCAGAGAAATTATTAGGAAAATGTCACCACTGTCACAGTGCTGTCAGAGATACGTGAGAATGTTGCCTGATTTTCAGAGTTTTAAAAGACAATGTTCCATTCTCCCAAGGTAATTAATTTGGAAGAGGAGTAAATGCCAGTTAGTGACTCTCAGTGCCAGCATGTCTGGGTCCTGCTGTGGCCCATTACAGAGGTCCCAAGGCCATGTCCTGCTGTCCTTCTGGGCTGACCCAGGCCCATCATGAGGCAGTGGCCAGAGAGCAGAGATAGTCCCTCTTTTGTGCATGCATGTCCTGGTAATCTTTAAGGTAGCACATTCTGACGCCCATGCCCACCTCCCACCAGCCTTTTACAGATGTGAAAACTGCATCTTAGCAAAAAATGCAATCACTGGTGCGAGGTCACACAGCTAGCGTGTGGTAGAACCACACTGTGAATTCAGCTCTTGTTCTCTAAGGCCAGGGCTCTCGCCACAACACCAGCCTTTATCGGGGCGAGTATTAGCAAACCACCCTTCCAAGATGTTGTAGAAATGCATTCTCTGTCACCTCCATCCATACTCTGGCCACTGCCTTCTCAATGAAGGAGTGAAAAGGTTGGACCTGCCTGTAGGACAGAACAGGGCTCCTGCTTCGGTTCCTCCAAAGCTTCCAGACTAAAAAGAAACTTGGAAATGCAAAGGTCTGCAAATTCTCAGGGAATTCCTAAGGAAAGGGTGCATCTTTCAGGGGAGAAGCTGGCACGTTCTTCATCAGAGCATTGTGGGCACCATTGGCAAAAAACTTACTAAATTATACTAGTATTTCTTGGAGCTTCTCTCCTCTGTGCCCTGCCTCTTGGCCCTGATTAGGATGATTCTGCCTGAACCAGGTGAGCCCTGCACACAGAGCACCGCTCCTACCAAACCTGTTTCTGCCCTGTGGTCTGGGCTCTTGAGAAGCTTCACTTGTTCCCTGCTCTGCTCAGGGTTTAAAGTACATACATCTCAGCAAAAGTGTAGGGACGTTTGCAAGATGACTTCAGCACTGCCACAGCGGTGCACTCAGCAAGAAACAGAATTTAATGAATTATCTGTGAACACAGAATTTCTGCCGAAAATATTTCCAGGACTCTGCCTGTCTACCCTAAACCTTGTCTCTTTTCTCCCTTAAGCTCCCATGCCCTTCTCCACTGCTCCAAGACTATATTGCTCATAGCTCGGTGCCCCTGGCTTATCTGACCATTCATAGATGGGCAAAAGGAGGGAGGAAGGTGGACAGAGAACTCAGCTTCCGTTATTTCAGAGAAACTGCCAGCGCCCCCTCCCGCTTGGCAGCTGATGTCCCTGTTTAATCAGGGTGAGAAGGTCACAGAACCAGGAGGTCCCTGTGTCCTGACCTGGGTGCTTCAGTGATGCGCCTGGTGTCTCAGGCAGACCTGTGCTCTGCTGTCGATGGAACAGCATGAAAATGATAGAAATAAGAAATCTGTAAATCAAATAGTTTCCCCCGCTGGGCCATTGAAGCCATAATATAATTGGGAAGAAAGTCTATCGATGCATTTTGATTATAAATTGCTCTTTTTGTACATTCTGTCAATATTTTCAAAAAAGTTTGCCTTTGCTGATTTTTGGAAGTGAGGGAGCCATGTCTTCTGTGCCTCGTTCACAGTAGGTGCTTAATAGATACTTATTCTGTTTAGGTGGCTGTCAGGTAAATCACTCGTGTTAATAGCTGAAGATGATGCAACTCATAATGTTTCATTTTGGGAAATGCAATTTGACTAAGTGGGTGGTTAGCTCATTAATGGGAACATATGCTGTTACCTATTCAGAACATCATGCATCAACACATTCTAAAGTCACATCTCAAAGAAAAGGAAGCAAAATAAAAAGTAAGACATAATTGAAGTACATTCTTGATTGATGGTTATCATCTGGGAAGAAAACAATGCAGTTTTGTTTTTTGTTTTTTTGTTTTTTTTTTTTTTAATAAGAGCAAGAACAGAAGACTTGGGTAATGTTTAACTGTGCAAAATGGACAGCATTCTATATTTTTAGAAACATTTCCTTTCTTTGGATGACCAAGACCTGGAAAAAATCAGATGACTTTATACATTTTCATCCCTCGCGTGGGAGCCCTGCCAGCTAGGCAGAGACTGTGGCTTCGAGGATGCCACACAGCCTTTGAGCTTGGATAAAAGGAAAATAGTTGTTGAGAAAGGGAGCACCTTGTTTCAAGTTACCATAAATGTTCTGACACGCAGCTCAGGTGGAGTGGGGTATTTCCAGAGAAACAAGAGAGTGCGGGGACCCTAGGTCATCCTCCTATGAATACTGTGATCTGTCCTGAGGGCACTGGAGCGTGAGAACTGCCATGACTTTGCTGAACATGTTAGGCCTATTCTGACATAACACACATTCTTGTATACCACGTCGGGATGACAGCGACACTGGGCCAACTTCCAGGCCTGGTTTAGATGAGGGATTTCCTAATCATCTTAGTACCTTAGCAGGGTGAGGTGGTGACTTCTTTTTATTCTAATAGACGTGATGCAGACTGTGAAGGTCAGTACAAACATGTTTTGCTAACCAAGGTCATGTATATCTAACCAAGGTCATTCCATTGACCAGTCTTTCTAAGGAAGTTTCATTGAAGAATTTTCATTTTCATGAAAAGCTAATATTCTACAAAAATGAGAATCTGAAATGGTGTCTAAATGTAGCTAAATTACTGTAAACATTTGTAAATATGTAATTTTTATAATAAAGTTATTTTGAGCATTGTATCAAATTCTAGTAACATTTATTAAGAAATTTCAAGCCATAAGTTGGTGTGCTTTTTTATTTTTTTTTGGCTCTGGGTTTCCATTTTCCTTTTTTTTTTTTTTATATCAGCATATTATGGGGATACAGATGTTTAGGTTACGTATGTTGCCCTTGACCCGCCCCCCAGTCCAAGTTTCAAGTGTGTCCATCCCTTGGATCGTGCGCATGGCACTCTTTGAGTATGCATATACCCATCCCCTCCTCCCTCTCCCCCCTCCCCCCTGCCTGACATCCAATAGATGTTATTCTTATATGTGCACTTATCTGTTGATTAGTTAATACCAATTTGATGGTGAGTACATGTGGTGCTTGTTTTTCCATTCTTGGGATACCTCACTTAGTAGAATGCATTCCAGCTCTATCCAGGAGTATACAAGAGGTGCTATATCACCACTGTTTCTTAAAGCTGAATAGTACTCCATGGTATACATATACCACATTTTATTAATCCACTCATGTATTGACGGACACTTGGGTTGTTTCCACATCTTTGCAATTGTGAATTGTGCTGCTATAAACATTCAGGTGCAGGTGT